>CM064964.1:52811472-53066472 GCA_032847665.1 Solanum chilense
TCAAATGACATTCCATTTTTTCTACTTTTCTTGTTTAGTTTCGATCTATTCATCAAAAAAACCAAAAGAGCATTCTTTCTCCGACGTTTCAATGTACCTAGTTGTTGATCACTTTCACTGTAAAAGTGTTGAACATTGTCAGAAAGATTAATTAATTGGTTAAAGAAAAATCTTTATTTATATCAAACTGACAATAACATACAGTTCTGTTTCAGCATCAATGAGTAGCTTTCGTCTTTTTCTCATTGATTTTGGTGTTGATTGAAGTACTAAATGATCAGCTGATTGATGTCCTGAATATCCATGCATGAAAAATAGGGAATTAAAGTATATACATTATAGTAACTTATATAATATGAGTTTAAGATTTAAGAGTTTTAATTTGCACCCACCAAATGATATCTCATGTGGATTAATAGTGAATTCTTGAACCTGATCTGCTGAAATAACTGAAGGTGGTTCTTCATTTTCTGTTATTTCTTCCACCTCCAGGTTTGCAGTTCCGTTGTCAGTCATGGTCATTAGTTCTTCCAAATCATCATCGGGGTCCATTACATTATCATCCCATAGGATATCATGATGATCATGGACAACATCAAGCATAACTTCTGGTTCATCTACGTCCTGTAAAAATTAAACAAACTCTTAATCAAAATGATGTTACCAGTGTAGAATAATATATATACCTACACTTAAAGCAAAAAGATGAACTCACCTCACCAATGAGTATAGGATCTTCTCGCGCTGGTATTTCATCTATATATATATGTGACAAATAAATTTTAAAGTATCATAACTAATTATAATGAAATTAGGAAATAAAGTAAGAAAGAAGAAAAATACATACCTTGCAAAGTTATGTCTTCGTTATTTTTCAGATTCGTGTCCTCAATTCTGTCAATCAAAATGCATGTATGTAGAGTTATATGCAGACTAAAACTAAAATAGTCGTAGATAAATACAAGTTTCATTACCTATTAAGGTTGTGGAGATCATCTGCAAAGTCGAAGGAATCAAGTTGGAAAGTTTTTGGCAAGGTGATGGAGTTGTAAGGTGCATCTTTGGTTGACAAAATTGCCTTTCTTATCCCCTTTTTTAGAGCTTTGCAGTCATGCAGAAAGTATTCTACTTGCTTAGAGTGTATTCGGACCACTCCAAACAGTAGGTATGCAGATTGTCTCAGTTCATAAGGTGTTTCCGGAGACTTGATGAGCTCTACAAATATTTCAAATCATTAAGCAAACACTTTCATAATTATAATCAAAGCTACTGCTATATATTTTTTGCCCTTTTTTGAAATCTTAACAACCAAATGAAGCTCTTTATGGGTTATCAGATCGAAAAGTGATGATAAGTTGAGAGAATATAACAACTCTTCAAAAATGTATATGTCGAGTCCTTAAAAAGTTAGTACTATTTTTAGAGGATCTGATATGAGTGCGGTGATCGAGCAACATAATTAGGAATATACCAATGAAAACAATTTCATTGTCAGGAAAGAATATGAATAGCGGCATGAATAATTTACTACACCAAATGAAGTCATGGAACTTTAATTGAAAATCGAAACTACATAGCATTTTGTGTCAAGTTACTACATACATATATTCTCATTTATGTTTCTGACATTTAATTTTATACGCACCTTTAGAGTAATGAAATTCATCAATAAATTCGCCTGAAGGGTTAAAACACGTTACATAACATGAAAACATCCATCATATACTGAAAAAGAATTTTTTTTTTTAATTTGATGTAAAAAAAGAAACATTTATCAAATTAAATGAAATTACAATCAAACAAAAAAGACTCAGAAGATGAAAAAAAAAACCATCATCTATTTCTACATAGAGAAGAAAAAGGAAGATTTGATAGGTAAGCAAATAAAATAAATTAAAACAAAAAAATTTAGAGAACAAACCAAGAGATGATAGAACGTTGGTAGAAGCATATTGAGATTTTTTTAAGCTGCTTTGGATGGTCGCTGCTTTCCATACGGTCACTAACGGATTCTTCCTATCCAAAAGTGACACCTGATTCGGCATTCTCAGGCGATGGTGAATGTGCAGATGACGAATGATAGAACTTTTTAGTTGATTATTAGTTCATTGGGTTTTACCAACTCATATTAAGCTTCTTAAACAATAGTAGTAAGAAAATCTGAATGTAATGAAGCTTTTTTATTCCTAAAAAGGAAAATTATTAGATTAATTACTGATGTTGACTATCTTAATTGTATTTAGTTTTTTTTTCCTTTTTACTTTAATACTAACAAACAAAACAACAGCCAAAAAGTCTTTATAATTGTTGACCACCTTTGAGCTTTTAATATAGTCAACTTTTTTCAATATCATTTCAATCTGCTGGTGCAATATTCTTGCATATCTTAAATGAAATAAAATCTAAATATAAAATTATTTAAATTTAAACGTATTCATCTTCATAAAAATAAATTAATAATTTCTTATGCACTTGTTAAATTGACACGATAATTTTTAACTACAAATATCAAATTAATATGATTTTTTTTAATATAAAAAACTGTGGTATATTAGAAGCTTGAATTTTCCGCACAAGATGAAATAATTTGAATTTAAAATTTATAAATTCTATAATGAATCTTAACATGCATTTCTTCGTCCTAAATTAGTTAAATAACTTCATTTTACAAAGAGCTTAAAATTCATAAATAAAAAAGATAATTTTACAAATTCACTCAGAAAATATTTAAAATTTTTACAAACAAATGTGACTAAAGTCAAATTACAACTTATATACAATAAAGAAATACTATAAGCAATAAAGAGATCGAGATTTTGTACAATCATTATTTCAAAAGTATTTTACAAATATATAATATAATAATGTATTTTGCAATCATTATCTTTTTGAGTTTAATTAAGAGGTAATTTAGAAAAAACATTTTAATTAATAATGATTAAATAAAAATGAATTTTAAACACATGATATATATGTATTGGCTGGGCGTAAGTTTTATCCGGTAACTTATTATTTTTGGGAACTAAAGCGAAGTTACAACTCATTACAAAACAAATATCCTTAAGTTTTATGATTTTTTAGTTCGCTTGGATTAAATCAAAAGTTGTATAAAAAACAAAACAATTTTAAAAAAGCCTTAATAACATGGTTTTTCGACTCCAATCCATTAATAATCATTATTTTTTTGTCAAATTGATGCAATTTTAATTCAATTTTAAAAGACTCTTTGAGTTTTAACCAAACTCTCCTTATAAGGTTATGAAAAAAACTTAAAACATCGATTTGATTTAGATTCATATTAAATTATTTTTTCATTATCAAATCAAATCAAGAATAGTATTTTTTTTCTCTCAAATTTATTAGTCGAAATTTTCATTTAAAAACACATTCAAAGTTTGAAACCAACAACAGCAGCATTCATCATAATACAGCATGCCGAGTCTAACCCTACATTCAAACACTTAAAAAGAAAACATCGAACGTGTTTAAAACATAAACTTATTCAAAATCTTAACCGAGGGAGAATGAATTTTTCTCCTAATCCCGATGAGAAACAAGACATCGCAATAACCATATATTTTATAACGACTGAATAGTGGTTTTGGAACTGTATGTATATCATTAATAAGTGGAGATAAAGAAGTGCAATACAAACTTGAATCCTCACTAATATGAATAACCAATTTTTGGAAATCAGGTTGATTTTTGTGATGCTGCTTCTTAAAGTAAGGGCTCAGAGAATAATGTCTTTCAAGATTTCGAAACACATTTGCAGGAAGTTTCGTGAGAATGTTGATAAGTATTTCCTCCTCCCCCGAATAAAATATGAGGTTTTCAAGTATGATTTAAAATGATTTGATTTAATGCTGCTATATATGTGGATTAGGTTTAAGTGTTATAATTACCTAAAAAGATTGAAGTACTAATTAGGTTTAGAATTTGAGGAAACCGTCGTATCATTAGAATTTGAGGAAACCACTCCTATTGGCTATTACTAATGAAGAAACAAATTTACCATATTCTATTTAAAATAGAAAAACACACACACAAATTGGATTTTGTCCTTGTAAAAGGATTCCACATTCTAAAAGGAAAAATGCTTACGTTTAACCTAAATATAAATATAATAATTCATTATTTAAAACAATCAACGAAAATACTTGATTGATTTGGAAGCATTTTAGCTTTGCTTTTAAAGTACTGGAATAGGCTTAATACTGAGGAAGATTGAAAATTTATTGCTACATAATATGTTGTTCTTGTTTATAAGCAAATATACATGAAACCATTTGTTACTCCCATATAGTTGTTGAAGGCCTGTATTGTCTCCCCAATGATTTTAACTGCATTACCTAGAAAATATTAGATTAGATTTATTAGAAAAAAGATATATATATACATACATGTACAAGTGTATATTAGAAATGTGTATATCTTTGATTTTTTTAAACACAACGGTAATTAAAAAGTAGGATGCAAATATTACCTCTATATAAAAATCTCAAAAACTTGAGGTTGAAAGTTGTTCCTTCAATTTGGAAGTAATTTTCAAAGTTATATCACCATAAGGTTCATTTTGACTCACATTGACAAGTCCACAATTATTTAACACCTGAAAGGAAGGGAACACAAGAAAAAACTGATAAAATAATTTCTCAAAATGGAACCTCTCATTTATGCAACTAAAAAGTGATAGTAAAAGACAGTTACCAAAGTCTCATAAAACATTCGGACACACATTTTCTTGTTTTTGCCTTGGAGTATTGTGTTTAGGTTGAGATCTTCTGAGATGGGTGACTTTTCTTGCAAAAATCGAGCCACCGTTCTACAAACATATATATATATTACTCTATCCAGTAAAGTTAACTGTATAGTATATATATAATGAGAAGAATATTTTTTACATACCTTGTTCTGAGAGGTAATGTGTCAAACTCTGTTGTTCCTCCTTGCTCACCAAAAGGAGTCCTGTCTTCTTGATCCAGAAAACTCAAATCCTGCATCAGTATCTGTCGATTTATCAGATGTAAAACAAGTAACAATGAAGTATATATAACAAATGTTTAGGGTTCAAAATTTCAAGAAATGCTCATGGCAATCTCAGTAGTAGAACTCTTTGTTTACAAATACTAGCCTAAAATAGAAAAATTCATAAATCTCTTCATTGAGTAATATAATATTCAAAATCCATATCTAATTATATTACTCTAGATAATATAAAATTTGGTTAAATTGCTATCTAGATAATTAGAGAAGTAAATTGATACTTCAATATTCAATGATGAAGCAAACATACCTCAGCAGAACTATCAAACTCATGAATGTCAGACATAATGGTATCCTCTTTGTAACATGTCGAAGGAGTGAAATCATCCGTTGACAACAAATTTGTGTCGTTCCCAGGTGGAGGGGAATATCCATCACTCGGTTCAGCATGATCCTGCTCCTCCTCCGCCTGTGAGGAAGCCATCTTGAGTTTCGTTGAAACGATGTCAACCTTACAGATGTTGCGAAGATCATCACATAATCCTACAAATTTACATTGAGTATTAGATTTTTATTTTTGAAAAAAATTAAATTTTTTTGAGATATAGACCTACCATTTAATAAAGGCTCAAATGACATTCCATCTTTTCTATGTTTCTTGTTTAGTTTCGATCTATTCATCAAAAAAAACAAAAGAGCATTCTTCCTCCGACGTTTCAATGTACCTAGTTGCAGATTACTTTCACTGTAAAAGTGTTGAACATTGTCAGAAAGATTAATTAATTGGTTAAAGAAAAATCTTTATTTATATCAAACTGACAATAACATACAGTTCTGTTTCAGCATCAATGAGTAGCTTTCGTCTTTTTCTTATTGGTTTTGGTGTTGATTGAAGTACTAAATGATCAGCTGATTGATGTCCTGAATATCCATGCATGAAAATAGGGAATTAAAGTATATACACTATAGTAACTTATATACTTTGAGTTTAAGATTTAAGAGTTTTAATTTTCACCCACCAAATGATATCTCATGTGGATTAATAGTGAATTCTTGAACCTGATCTGCTGAAATAACAGAAGGTGGTTCTTCTTGTTCTGTTATTTCCTCCACCTCCAGGTTTGCAGTTCCGTTGTCAGTCATGGTCATTAGTTCTTCCAAATCATCATCGAGGTCCATTACATGATCATTCCATAGGGGATCATGATGATCATGGACAACATCAAGCATAACTTCTGGTTCATCTACGTCCTGTAAAAATTAAACAAGCTCTTAATCAAAATGATGTTACCAGTATAGAATAATGTATATACCTACACTTTAAGCAAAAAGATGAACTCACCTCACCAATGAGTATAGGATCTTCTCGCACTGGTATTTCATCTATATATATATGTGACAAATAAATTTTAAAGTATCATTACTAATTATAATGAGATAGGAAATAAAGTAAACAAGAAGAAAAACACATACCTTGCAAAGTTATGTCTTCGTTTTTTTTTAGATTCGTATCCTCAATTCTGTTAATCAAAATGCATGTATGTAGAGTTATATGCAGACTAAAACTAAAATATAAATACGAGTTTCATTACCTATTAAGGTTGTGGAGATCATCTTCAAAGTCGAAGGAATCAAGTTGGAAAGTTTTTGGCAAGGTGATGGAGTTGTAAGGTGCATGAGCAGCATCTTTGGTTGACAAAATTGCCTTTCTTATCCCCATTTTTAGAGCTTTGCAGTAATGCAGAAAGTATTCTACTTGCTTAGAGTGTATTCGGACCACTCCAAACAGTAGGTATGCACATTGTCTCAGTTCATAAGGTGTTTCCGGAGACTTGATGAGCTCTACAAACATTTCAAATCATTAGGCAAACACTTTCATAATTATAATCCTATCAAAGCTACTGCTATATATTTCTTTCCTTTTTTGAAATCTTGCTTTATTCACAAGATTCACGATATCAACAACCAAATGAAGCTCTTTATGGGTTATCAGATCGAAAAGTGATGATAAGTTGAGAGAATATAACAACTCTTCAAAAATGTGTATGTCGAGTCCTTAAAAAATTAGTACTATTTTTGAAAGATCTGACATGGATGCGATGAACGAGTAAACATAATTTGGAATATACCAATGAAGCTTAATAAGCATTTAAAAACATGGCCTGATTCAAATATTATACAAAAATTTATTTACTTTAAAGTGATAATAAATTTTATCTTAACAAAAATTACAGTTTAAAATGAAAACAATTTCATTGTCAGGAAAGAATATGAATAGCGGCGTGAACTTTAATTGAAAATCGAAACTACATAGCATTTCGTGTCAAGTTACTACATACATATATTCTCATTTATGTTTCTGACATTTAATTTTAGACGCACCTTTAGAGTAATAAAATTCATCAATAAATCCGCCTGAAGAATTAAAACACATCACATAACATGAAAACATCCATCATATACTGAAAAAGAGATTTTTTTTAATTTGACATAAAAGAAGAAATATTTATCAAATTAAGTGAAATTACAATCAAACAAAACAGACTCAGAAGATGAAAAAGAAAAACATCATCTATTTCCACATAAAGAAGAAAAAGGAAGATTTGATAGGTAAGCAAATAAAATAAATTAAAACAAAAAAATTTAGAGAACAAACCAAGAGATGATAGAACGTTGGTAGAAGCATATTGAGATTTTTTTAAGCTGCTTTGGATGGTCGCTGCTTTCCATACGGTCGCTAACGGATTCTTCCTATCCAAAAGTGACACCTGATTCGGCATTCTCAGGCGATTACTCAACGATAAATGGTGAATGTGCAGATGACGAATGATAGAACTTTTTAGTTGATTATTAGTTCATTGGGTTTTACCAACTCATATTAAGCTTCTTAAACAATAATAGTAAGAAAATCTGAATGTAATGAAGCTTTTTTATTCCTAAAAAGGAAAATTATTAGATTAATTACTGATGTTGACTATCTTAATTGTATTTAGTTTTTTTTTTCCTTTTTATTTTAATACTAACAAACAAAACAACAGCCAAAAAGTCTTTATAATTGTTGACCACCTTTGAGCTTTTAATATAGTCAACTTCTTTCAATATCATTTCAATCTGCTGGTGCAATATTCTTGCATATCTTAAATGAAATAAAATTTAAATATAAAATTATTTAAATTTAAACGTATTCATCTTCATAAAAATAAATTAATAATTTCTTATGCACTTGTTAAATTGACACGATAATTTTCAACTACAAATATCAAATTAATATGATTTTTTTAATATAAAAAGGTGTGATATATTAGAAGCTTGAATATTCCGCACGAGATGAGATAATTTGAATTTAAAATTTATAAATTCTATAATGAACCTTAACATATATTTTTTCGTCCTATATTAGTTAAATAACTTTTCATTTTACAAAGAGCTTAAAAATCATAAATAAAAAGATAATTTTATAAATTTTTACTCATATAAACAAATGTGACTAAAGCCAAATTACAACTTATATACAATAAAGAAATATTATACGCAATAAAGAGATCGAGATTTTATACCATCATTACTTCAAAAGTATTTTATAAATATATAATATAATAATGTATTTTGCAATCATTATCTTTTTGAGTTTAATTAAGAGATAATTTAGAAAAAC
The DNA here is from genome assembly GCA_032847665.1 of Solanum chilense. Taxonomy (NCBI): domain Eukaryota; kingdom Viridiplantae; phylum Streptophyta; class Magnoliopsida; order Solanales; family Solanaceae; genus Solanum; species Solanum chilense. Next base: position 52,820,114 of record CM064964.1, read on the forward strand.
ATTTTAATTAACAATGATTAGTTAAAATGAATTTTAAACACATACTATATATGTATTGGCTTGACGTAAGTTTTATTCCGTAACTTATCATTTTTGGGAACTAAAGCGAAGTTACAACTCATTACAAAACAAATATCCTAGGCAATAAGTTTTATGATTCTTTTATTCGCTTGGATTAAATCAAAAGTTGTATAAAAAAACAAAACAATTTTAAAAAGCCTTAATAACATGGTTTTTCGACTCCAATCCATTAATAATCATTATTGTGATTATTTTTTTGTCAAATTGATGCAATTTTAATTCAATTTAAAAAACCTCTTTGAGTTTTAACCAAACTCTCCTAATGACGTTATGAAAAAAAAAACTTAAAAACGTCGATTTGATTTAAATTTATATTAAATTATTTTTTTAATATCAAATCAAATAAAAAATAATATTTTTTTCCCTCAAATTTGTTAGTCGAAATTTTCATTTAAAAACACATTCAAAGTTTGAAACCAACAACATCAGCATTCATCATAATACAGCATGCCGAGTCTAACCCTACATTCAAATACTTGAAAAGAAAACATCGAACGTGTTTAAAACATAAACTTATTCAAAATCTTAAATCATCAAGTTTAGAGATTTAATTTTTTTATTAGCAAAATTTCAGAATTGTTCAAAAAAAGAATGACTCAGTAAGAAACCAGACTTAGCTGTATATCTTTTTATACTCCATCTATGTCTTACCCAATCCTTTTTAGCTCAATCTATTTTCAATGTGATCCGTTTGTCACTATCGAATCAAAATGACGTTACTACGTGGAAACAAAAATAGAACAATAATTTAATGGATTAAGCTCACTCTACATACATATAGGACCAAACATTATTGAGTATAAAGGAAAATTTTACAAATATACAAATTGGCATAACAATTTTTCTTTCTACTTACACATCTTCCCCATTTATCAGCTAGATTACAATTTTCTGTAGCTAGTCAACTTTCTATATCTTCTAATAGCTAGATGGTACAGTACTGTAGATGTCAAATGTTGCTCATTTCACCATGGTGTCAAACGTTGCTTATTTCTTCGTGGTAAAGTCCAAGCGCTGACTGCATAGAGACACAATGACCATCCACAGATGGAACCAGATACAAAATTAGAGAAAACGAAAAGGAACAAAACAACTGTACTGATTTTTTAGCTACAATGAAGGTAATATGGCACTAACCATATTGAGAAGCCTCAGAGCAGCAGGCCGTGTGAATTTCCTTGCAAAAAGGAAACAAGGGGCAGGTTTCTCCTTGCTGGTGCACCACTCTCTCCGGTGTTCTGTCTCATAATTTATATTGTCTATGTCCTGTCAAATCCGAATAGATCTCTAAGGTTTGTGCATATTCATCATTTTACACAGGAAAATTCAGCCATATATAGTAAGACAATCATGCGCATTTCAATTGCTGACAAAGAGAGGTCAGTTGCTGAGTGGGATTACTATTTCTCATTATCTTCTCCTCTTGTCGATAAATGAGTGATATAATTTTCTGAAATGTTTTTCTCCCAAATGATCATCGTGTTTCCTGCTAGTAGACCTGGATAATCTACTAATCTGCTTGTTGAAAAGAACCAAGAGTACCTTGATAGATTGGATTAACATGGGAGTAGCATCGGCTAATTTATAGGTAACAGGATGCCATCCTTTTCGTTCACGCTCCTTGGAGGATAAAATAAGCCATGCAGTGTGAGTCAGTGTCCTCCGTGTAATTTCACCTTCAAGCCCTTCATGCTATATTAAATGAAAAGATTCTCAGGGAAAAAAGATAAAGGTTGATTCTAAGGTATCAAATGAAAACTTAGGTTACATTTAGAGCAATTATGCCTCATTTCCTCTTGCATTATTCAAATTTCATCCATTAATAACTTTTCTAGTTAGTAATTACCCAACCTATTAATGAGATATAAAAACCTACACGAGTTTACAACTAGCTGAACTCAACTAACTGCACAAGATGAGGTAATCTTATTTATTAAATAATATTGGCCTTAGACAGGCTTAAAAGGTCCGACATGAGCCAGGAGGATTAGGATAGCCGAATCTAACATAGTTTGGATTTAGGCATAGTGCTTGTTTTCTTCTCTTCTTCTTTTAGTTGGGATTTAGGCATAGTGCTTGTTTTCTTCTCTTCCTTTTTTTTTTTTTTGTGGGGGTAAAGACAAAAATACAATGCAACTGCCAAGGTTATTATATTAGCAATTACTTCTTCATAAACATTTAACACTATTAGTACTCAATCAGGTCATGAAATAGTAAAATGTATTGTCAATCAGCTCAAACTTGAATTGAGCTGTTGTAGAGAATGAGTTACATTATGCTACCAATGGTGCATGCAAAGGAATTCTTGTTGACAGTATCATTGTTTGAAGTGAAATCAGTAATATCTTAGGGCAAAGAATCAAGTTGTCAAGACGGGTTTAGATCACAAAAAACAACTTACAGCAAGCAGAGTTTGGACATAGTGTTCATCAGGTATACAATTATGAATCTTGGATGTATCTGGAGGCTGCAAAAGTGAACAGACTTTAGAAAACAGTTCAACAGTATAAAGAAGAAGAAGCTTATAGATTGGTATAGCATGTCAAGATCTTATAGTAAAATTTAAAGTCAACAGATCAACAAACAATAGAAGAGAAGAAATACACAAACAGCATGGACACTCACCACATACTGATCCCGCCAAAATTCAGGTAGCGGTTTTTTCTGCACAATGATAATGTAATTATGGTGAACTCCACAGAAATATGAAGGTATGCAATGAGAGCATAGAAATTCAGAACTTTGCATATCATCAGGGTAGTTAACTCCTGTATCATTAGGAGGGTAGACATTATACTTGTTCAACCAGCAAAATGGAGGCACATAAGAAACTACTACCAGTGGATTTTCTTAAATTTAACAATGTTTTTCTATTGCCTAGTCTCCATCCATCTAAAAATATAAGGACAATCATTTTTTTCCCAAATTGAAAATAAAAAAATGTTAAGATGACTTGTCTAGTAATGCTCATTGTGAACTCACGACCATCCATGAGTATCATAAATCAAAATCCGTATTCCGGGTCTTGGAATAACAGTAAAGGTAGGTTTCCAAAACAAAAAGTAACTTGCCTTGCAGTGCAACTGAAACATAGGAAATAATATTTCATCCTTCACTACAATATCTGCATGCTTTCTGTTTAGAACAGCCCACTGCAAAAAGACGTCAAAATGAAAAGAGTAAGCTATACAACTAGTAAAAGTGAAAGATACACCTTGGTTTTTTGCTCCATTTTCTCCTTTGAGAATTTCCTTTTCAGGAGTTACATTGAATTTCATGAAGTTAGAATTCATATTTCAGACCAATACCTGAGATCCTTTCCTCCAGCTTTGAACAGGAATAATTGGATGCATTTTGGGGTTATAGCGGCCTTCTTTTGTATCAGCAAAGCTGTTTTCATTTTTAAACAAGAGACAATTAGATAAATGAAGCACAAAAATGGTTCCACATTTTAATTTGTGAAAGTAAGATGCTGGCTGTGTTTTTTCTAATCAGTGTAGGATGCTAGCTAGATATTTGGCTAAAATAATGGATTCAGAAGTTACAGTTCTTTGAGAATGACTAGTGCCCTATAGTGAAAGAACTGGAGCTTTATTTACTTGAATTTTATCTACAGGAATGAATCATTTACTCGAGAAAGAACAGAGATATATCAATGTTTCTCACCTGTCAACAAAACTATTTGGCGTAGACATTATGTAGTCATATGTGTAGCTGAAGTTGTATAAAGGTATGCAACTGAAATAACATGAAACAAATTAGATGACAGTTGCAACAGAAATGGTAATATGATGGATATTATTGCAGATATATCAATGTTGAAGACAAAATTTGCCAAGTTCTGTTTAAAAACTGATGTGGCCTATGATTATGCTCAATGATCCGAACCTAAATCATTATCTGAAAAGTGTATTGTGACAGAGTTTTGACTATTTCAAACACTTAGCTTAGAAAACTAATAAGGTTAACAGGTACATGTCTGCAAAAGTAGCTTACCACTAGGGTTCCGATAAATCAACAGTCAATTAAGCTAACCAGTAAATCCAAATGAGTCAGTTATGCTACAGATTTGATAAATGAAGATACTAAAGGGAAATTATATCTCACCTGTCCGAAAGAAAAACAAATCGTTCATTGAGAGGATCCATCAATGCATGCTGAAGTAAAATGCGCTCTGCCTGGATCATGCTTGCTTCTCCCCAATCTACCTGAAGGAAAAGACACTTGCTAAATATTGCTAGGCCATAAGAAGTATGTGAAAGAGAAAAAGAAAATATAAATGTTGTTATAAGTTCATCAATCAAAATATTGAGTCATAACATAAAGAAGGAACGTGTATCACTTTTTGGTAACAGTCTCATGAATGTTCTATAAACTGAGTAGCCAGGCTGCAGTGTGTATTATTGATGAACCAGAAAGGAAATACCCTTGGTGATTAATAAATATATTAATTACCAAAAATAAAAACAGTAAGGAACCCCCCCCCCCCACAAAACAGATTTCCTTTTGATGAGCCAAACAACAATGCAGCACATGTATTTCTATCATAAATGCTATTAATTGGATGAAGTAAGCAACAGAAACTCAAGGGGTAGATTACCTGTATACTATCGTTCATTTGGCGATTCAAGAAATACGCTGATCTTGTCGTTACTTTGTTCAATAAGAACCCTGGTCGTGAGTGAACCAGGATTGAAAATTTATTTTCCTTATCACCCTGCAAAACACGCACACACAAAATAAAAATCTACATAGCTAGCAAGAGTTCGAAAGCAAAAGATTTTGGTCTAAGAGGGGAGCTCACTGAGTCTACCTAAAGGTGGTGTGGCAAGCATGTGCGGGATACTGGGAGCATTTGGGGAAAAGAATAAAATCAGAGTCAACAGTAAACAGTTACAGACACATCAATATGTATATTGGAGAGACAACCGAATGTACCCTAAGCACTAAACACATTTCATCTGCTCTCAAAGGACACTCAGGTAACTTCTCGTGGGGGATCAAAATTAAACCCATGTGTAGCTGATGAACCAATAGCTGATATATTGCAACAGTTCTCCAACTATAAGGATTTGCTAATAACGTCTTAAGAAGATGTACTATTCCTCAAAATCAATACATACTTAACTGAGAATGGAACATAACATGAGGCAATGGATCTGGATAGGCTACACCAGCTAATAGGAATTAAGGCTTGATTATTATTATTATACTTGTTTTCAAGTCTCGGAAAGGAAAAAAAAATCTAACATTAAGTCGGGGGCTTTCAGGAGTTTTTTTGAGTTTTTATAATGGTTATTCTATATCACTTATATCAGTACAGTGTAAGTGTGAATTTTAGAAATACCTTCAATTTTAGGGACATCTACTTTTCCTTCAAAGGTAAATTACTTAATGTTAGAATGTAATGAGCCTGAATAGAATGGTATAGAGAAAAGGATTCATATCATTGATCTCAACTAGACTAGATTATGGGATAGTTTATTGAATACGGAGCTTCGCAACAACAACACACCTAGCATAGTCGGATAAAATGGGTATAGGTGTAGACCTGAACCTAGAGAGGTTGTTTCCGGTAGACCTTTGCCTAACGAAAAACAGTCCAAAAAGAAGTAATGAAAGTGAAATCAAAACAAAGCATATTGAGCAGTAAGTACAATTGCTTAAGGAGCTTGGCAATAGTCAAATAAAACTAAAAAATCACAAAGCTCCGCGGCCCACTAACACAAGCATTAAAGATCATATTTGACAATCCTTCTTCTTAAAAAAGGAAATATCACACTAAACTCAAACACAAAAACTAGCAAAAGAAAGATGAGCACTCAGGAAATAGCATATCCTCTTCTTTTTCTTTTTTTTTTTAATTTTAAAATTGGCTATAGTAGAAGGGAAAATGGGGAAGGAAATTACAAAGTGGATGTGAAGTTCAAATCAACTGAGTTACTAAGATTGCAACAAAGAAGAAAAGGGTGTTTCTGTTTTGCTCATTCTGTATAATTTGTGATCTCAGCAGGATCCAGGTACCACTAACCCCACCCCACGAAAAAAGAAAGAAAGAAAACATCTTGCATAAAGATATAAACTTTGTTAACTATACTAATATTGCAAGTTTATATATTCATGGCACTTTTAATTAACTTAGTAAAGAGTTAAAAGATCCTAAATCACTCCAATTACCAAAAAAGGTGAGAAACCTCAGAAATTAATCAATGTAAACAAAAAAAAATTCAAGAATTCACACTAAAGGAAATAATACAAGCAAAATAATTAAGGCGACAAAAAGAGAGAGAAAAAAAACAGGAAAAATCCAAGTGCCACATAATGAATTGATTACCTGAAAGAAGGCATCCCAAACAATGTCCAAAGGCAGACGATTCCGAGCTATAAACAAAAATGCAATTTTGGGGTTTTGAAGTTGAGGAGCAGCAGAAAGCAACGCTAACATTCTAATTTTATTATACTGTGTCTCCATTAACACTAAAGTCCCGAAGAAGAAAACAAATAACATCATAGCAAACACTTTTATCTTCCATCTATGCTGAGATTTCTGGGAATTGGATCTTCGAATCAATTTCAAGCCCATATTCCCACACACTTCAAATAAATTTGTAGAGGATAATCACTTACCCATGAAGATCTCAATACCAATTCAGTAGCAAAATGGATCCAAGGTGTGGAAATACAATTAATTATGAGATGAAATTAAAGGATCTGGGAAGAAATTCAGAGCTATCTCACATGAATCCTACACTGTATCATTAAAGAGAAGAAAGGGACATGGAGTGAGAGTGAAGGGCTGACTTGAGTATTGACTTAGCTTACAACTAGTATTGAGTGAGTAAAAGATAAGCTTAATACTTATTGGATTGCGTGAATTGCAGGGAGAATGAGAATCCCTTTTCAATGGCTGCTTTAATGGCGAAACGATTTTCTCTTTGCCACCAAATCTGCCTCCACTTTGAGGGCCACTGCACACTTACTTTGCTTTTACTCAAAATTGATCTTCTTTTCTCTTTTTTTTTTCTTATTTTTCGCAGCTTTCTATATTTTCAGCGAATGTTTTCACCCTATGTCTACTAAGTTCCAAATATCATTTAATAAATTGTTACCCCCTATGGGTAGTTGTAGATTATTCTCGGTTTCTTTCGTTATTATTGAATTTAAATTTATCTATATAAATAAAAATTATTAAAAGTATTATTTTTGAAATTTTATTTTATAATATATGAATTTAAATTTAATTATACTTTAATATTAAAGATAAGATAGATTTATTTCAAACAACGTACCTTCCTTATTATTGAGTTCTCCTTCTATTTTAAAGACATTTTACTTTTCAATATTTGTTGATTACTTTATATTTTACGCTTCTAAATATTGTGATTTTTTAAACATCCTATAAAATAGAAAGAGATCGAACTAATATGGAATTAAAAAAATAATAAGAAATATTTGTATCTTATATTATTTTTGGTTAAAGCAATAACACATTTTAATTAGTGCATAACCACAAAAACTGAAAATAGCAATAATCACAAGGTAATACTATAAAATAACAACTCATCCCTCATTTAATTAAAAAAGCATGGCAAGTTTTTATTGTATTATTAAATAGCTGCACTCTTGCTTCAAATAGGAAGAAAATTAATACACTTTAATATTACGAAACATATATGGAATTCAAGATTTGGCTCATGGATATAATAATTGGTCATTATAATAATAGAAATAATGAGATAAAATAATTTTAAAAATTAATTAGGTAATATTTACAATCAAACACACAACTAAATAATCTCCAAAGAAAAAATAATATTTATTGACTTGTTTTCAACCAAATAATAAAGAAAACATCAATGATGAAGTAATAGAATCCATGCTTGAAAGTTACTGCACAACTAAGGCCAACTAATGTTCCTGTAGGTGCTTGACTTGCTTAGGAGATAATTGATGAGACAACAAAACGCACACCAACCCAACACAAACATTTACGCGCTTCATTATTATTTATATGTCGTTCTTAAAATATAAATAACATTATTTTTTTTATTTTACCATGAGAGTTATTAATCTTAAAAATATGTATTTAATCAATATAAAAAAATTAAATAAATAGTTTATGTGCATTGGTTAAATTAATTAATCAAAAGAAATTAACGTATATTCATTGATTTAAAATCTAAACTTTAAGAGAACACCAGACAAGAATACAATGATAGTTTTTAAGAAACGTGAAATTTGAAATTAAATGACATATAAATAGAAACAGAGGGAGAGTATAATATCAGTACAATTAAATTTATAGCGTTCAAATATTGTATATTTTTTGTTCTAAATTAATAGTCATTTTTATTAAAATAATTATCATTTTAGAAATTCAGAATTAAAATTAATAAATATTTTCAACTATGCTTTTAATTGCATGATACAAAAGAAATATATCAATCTATTTTTATTTTTTTAAAACAATATATTAGATTATATCAATATTTTTCTTTATGCATTCTAATTGTTGAATTACTTTAACCAAAAATTTATGGAATTTTCATTTTTTTTTAAAAAAATCCTTGCTCCAAAACTGTCTAGAATTTGTATAAGATAATAAAAGGTAATGTAAATTACGTGTTATATTGATTCAGTGTAAACCTCTAACATGTTAGTAGGCTATACTGTTATCTCTCTTGATAGATGATCGAGAAATGCATATAATACGAAGGTAGCATTACCAACACATTTATTTAGTTCATTAATAGTACTAGTTTGGTAAGCCTGCCAGTTTGTTGGTTCTTTTGGAGTACTTCATTAATAATTGATGCCCTTAATTTTCATCCTTCTATGTTTTTTTGTCTAAAAATAAATAACCATAATTAATTTATAGACTAAGGTACAGGTGTTTGAGAAAACAATACCCTCTGGCACAATAACGAAGATATTTTTCAAATTTTTTTGTTTACCACCACTCACTTAAATGTGTACCCAAAAAAATCACTAATTGGAACATGGACTAGTAATAACGGTAAAAAAATCACCAGTTTCAATATAAAATATAAATATAAAAATTTAATAAATTTTGCATGCTGTGACACAATAGTGAGCAAAAAAGTATTATTTGTGATGTGCATTCACATGCACCCCTTTGATGCTGGAAGTGACAACAGCACTATTATAAGTTTTGAATAATTTATTTTATTTATTTATTTATTTATCACCCACTAACGTTGTTAGGAGACTATTTCTCCAATGAAATAAAAAAAGTTCATGATCCCCTTTCTACTCCCAAAATGTTTTTGAAATAACATATTAGAGTATTAAGTTTAAGAATCTCGATAATGTCAATTTTAGGTCTTCAAAATTTTGAAACGTCAAAAGAAATAACAAAAAATATTTTATACTTTAATTTTCATTTCAAAATAAAATAAAAAGGTGTAAAATAAAATAAAATAAAAAAGGTATATAATCTATATAAAAGAAAGTATACTCTTCTTTTTACCGTTAATTAAGGGAAAATTGTATATAATAGCAAAGTAATAACCTAAAATAAATAGAGTAGCTAGAGTTTGATTTAATTGTGCTCCATAGCAAACGTTTGCAAAAAATTGTCAGGGATCTCTCTCCCAAATATCTCGCTCGCCACTGTCCTCCAATCTCTCGCTCGCTTCCTCACTTTTTATACAAACACAAGTGTATAAAAATTATTTCTAATTGTATAAAGCAGAAAAAAATTGTATAAATACATATATTTTTGTTCTCCTTCTCCCCTATTCCAGATCTCGCTCACCACTCTCCCAAATCACGCTCGCCGCCCTCGCCTTTCTCACTTATACAAACAGAAGCGAACTGTATAAATTGTGTTTCTGTTTGTATAAAGCGTGAGGAAATTGTATATACACATGCAAGTACATATATTTTCGTCCTATACACTTATAATTATACAATAAAAATACTCCCTTGCCCAGTTTCTTTTGCCTTTCTCTCTTTCTCGTTTTATACAATTTTCAAATTGTATCTAATTTCTTTCTTTCTCATTTTATACAATTCGATTCAATTGTATATTCCTTGTCAAGTCTCTTTTGTCTTTTCTCTTTCTCATTTTATACAAATTTAAATTATATATAATCTTTCTATACACTTATAATAATACAATTCGTTTTATACACTTCGTTTTTATACAGTTCTTTGTCCAAGTGTCTTTCTCTTTCTTGTTTTATAAACTTTCGTTTTATTCAATTTGCTTCAACTGTATATATATAGCGAATTATACAGTTTCTATATTTGCGATGAAGCGCAATTATGTAAATTTTGCTATAACATATAAATATAATTTTTTTTATTTGCTATATGTGAAAGTCGTCCAATTATTAATTAAAAGTGTGGGATGCCCTTATGATAATCAGCATGTATGCTAAATGTCAATATATTTCAACGTAGGGATAATTTAATTTTTTTAATACTAAGATTTTCTTATTTTATGTGTCAATCTAGATTGAATGTTAATAGATGAACGCATAAACTATTTCAACTTTATCCTCTCAATACCCTCTTTCTTCTTCAGTAAACTATTCTTCCTCTCATACTCAGATCAATATTACATTACTCTGCTTTTTGATACATATTTGATTCTACTTTGTCTATAATATCAACTCTCAATTTTTATGAATTTTTTCTTTCGTTTAATTTTAATTATTGTAATTTATTTTCAGAATCTCATATGACTATCGTCGAATTTTTATATTTTTGACTTTGCAACTTTTTTCATCTTCAGTCTTCTCTAAATTCTGCAACAATTCTGAATTAAAATATTGAAGCAAGGCTAACTTTTTTTAAAAAAAGGGATTTAATTATATGATAATCTAAGTAGTTTGAGTTTAAAATGTTTGATTAAATAAACATGTTAGAATTGAAGACAATCTTTTCCAAATTGAACTAGTTAATAAATAAAGAGTAAGTAAATTTAATTGCTATTTCTTTTAAGTATTATTATATCAAGGCTAAATACATAAACATATTTTTAAACTTGTTGAGTTTTTCTTCTCAGGTACCTTAATTATGACATTTTCCTATTGAATTATTGAACCGCTATAATTTGTTCCTTTTAAACAAACACCATTGGGTGACGTGAAATCAAATTTTTGAGGCGTATTGATAGAGTATATATATGTTGTTCCACAATTCATTAGTCCAATTGATAGTGAAAATTATGTTTTACTTCAAGTCATTTAAACACATTAGAAAATAAATGATACGAACATAGTTTGTCTTTATTCTTTAATAAAAAATATTATAATACGAACACAATTTAAGTCATTTACAATAGAAAAACTGATCAAAATCAACTAATGATATTTAAAAAGAATAAATTATAAATAATTTAATGACTCAGTAGAAAAATGACATAATTAAAGTTCCTAACAAAAAAATCCCAAATTCTATCAATTAATGTACAGCCTCGAATTATGACATTCAAGTTCAAGAAAAAAAGAAAAGATATGTGGGCCTTGTGACCCGTTACGCCATTCAAAAATGGGCTTACGCACTTCCTCCTACTATGTTTGGGTTTTAATAATCAAGGTTTACTGATTCAGTTGAAAATGGAAGAATAACCGAAGCGGTGTTGGAAGAAGGTGAATGGATTCGTTGTCTTTACAATCTCATCTTAGTTTGAGGAGGTAAGTTATAGTTCTTGTGTTCTCCTGATTCTTCATTTTGTAATTATCATAGAAGTTTTATTCTTGATTAGTATTAGTAGTTCATAAGGCATATTTAACTGATAGTTCGTATGATTAAATTGATGTTTTCTGTGTTGTTGAAATGATGAAAGCTCAACCAGTACATACCCAGCTAGAGGACCAGGAATTGCAGTTCCTGAATTTGTAAAATTGCATAAGGGTCCTTCAAAATCCAGATATTTACCTCAGAGGTATTGTATGGCTACTTCAAGTAGGGAGGGGTTGAAGGGGATAGAAGAAGGCGATGGAGTGATAATTGTGGATCATGGGTCCCGTAGAAAAGAGTCCAATCTCATGCTAAGTTAGTTTCTGGCACCCTTCATTTTTTTTTTTTCAATTTTGTTGCTGATTTATCACAAGTTTTGCTTATAGTTGTAGTTTTGATGATAACTGTCAGATGAATTTGTAGCAATGTTTAGAGAGAGAACCAAATACCCCATTGTGGAACCTGCACACATGGTAAGAATGTTTTATCCCCTTCTTTGTATGATTTTTGTTGTAGAGCTTGCTGTATGATCCGTGGTTTCTTGATTCCTTATCTGTTTATCTTTGTTTTTGTACCCTGTTTGGGATTAAAATACTGTCGAGGAAAGAAAGCTGCAGTGCAGAAGGGTAAGAAATGAGAAGTTTTGCAGTATGTTTGGATGTTAAAGAGCAAAAGCAAAGGAAAGAAAAGCATACCTTTTCAGAAAAGAAACAATAGAAATGATATAAACTTGCGTATGAGAAATCATCTTAAAATATCTCATGAGAAAATCTGGCAAAATAAAACAAAGATTGATAGGATAAAGGGATCCCTTTAAGGTTGGGTGGTTGGGAAGTGGCAATAGGACTAAGAATGTGCTAGGAGTAAGAAAATCCTAATATTTGCATGTTAATATCTCTGTTGTCCTTTCTTTTAATACTCTCAAAAAGTTGGAACTTTCATTTTGCTCTGTATATCTTTTATGACATTTAGGAGCTAGCAGAACCATCTATCAGAGACGCATTTAGTTTATGCGTTCAACAAGGAGCACGTCGAGTTATTGTGAGCCCCTTTTTCCTTTCTCCTGGACGACATTGGAACCAGGTATCTTTCTTTTTATGTAGTCTGAATTCTCAAGTTGTGCTAGCTGATGTAGAATTTGCTGATGATGTATAGTGCTAGGTTTTGACCTGATATCAGAGTTAAAGCCAAGGACCTTGGTGAAAAGGCTTTGATCTTTCCCTTTTCAGGATATTCCTTCATTAACAGCTGAAGCTGCAAAGGAGCATCCAGGAGTACCATATGTCATTACAGCACCTCTTGGCCTTCATGAATTACTTGTTGTAAGACTTCTTTTTTTGCTTGCTTTACTTTCTCACTATTTTTCTTTTCATTTACATATGACATCCAACAATATTGAAACCTTAGTTTATTCCTAGTCCGCTGTTTTGCATTCAAACTTTTGCCCTTATAATTGCTCAAACTCCCCTCTTTCCTTAGTCACCTGGCCTTATCGCAGTCCTTGCCTAACTAGGGCTTTTGTTAATTTTAATTGGTTTGCAGTTGCCTTTTCTTTCCTAGGCTATTGGAACTTGTATCAGAATTCATTTTTACTGAATACCTTGTTCAATGTGAGTTTCTTTTGTGACAATGCCCTTACAGTATCCCATTTTAATCCCAACACTCTTATTGGTCAAGTAACTAGCAAACTTTTGTTTCATGGAAAGACCGTGATGGTCAGAGGTTTTGGCATATTGACATCCTTCCTTAATAAAGCTGTTTGGTTGAAATTTTAATCCTAGAAGGTTGATTTAAAAACAGCTAATTGTTTCCTCATTGAAATTCTTCCATAGAAAGTTTGTAGTTTAAGATTCTAATTCTTGAAGATTGTTATTACAGGATGTTGTGAATGATAGGATCAATCATTGCCTAAGTCATATTGCCGGGAAAGCAGATGAGTGTTCAGTTTGTGCTGGAACTGGAAAATGTCAGCTCCGCCAGTGACATACTTGTGAAGCTTAGCAAGACTTTGTTATGTAGAGAGACTTTGTTACCTATGCCAGTTGACTTATTAGGGTCTGAATGCAGAGTTACTGCCTCGTGGCAGTAGGTTCAATTATCTCCCAAAACTCAAGTTACTACGAGGATATTGATATTTGGGAGCTGGTAATAGCATTTCAAATACAAATATCAACTGGAGGATGCTTAGTTACACCCCACCGCTGATGGAGAGTTGCGAGTGCTGGACTGCAGTTCTGATTATCCTCTTCTGTTGTTAATCATTTAACTATTGTAAATCATCATTTGTTTCTTACTGAACTCATAGCTGCCCATCAGGTGCTGGTGGGTTACTCTCCATTCCTCGAAACATTTGGTTTGAGAGTATTGCAGTCTAATAATTGTGATGTAGTGTCTTCCTTTACTCATTTCCATAAATCAACAAAGTTTTATTCACATGGGTTTTAGCTGAAATTGTTGGGTATTGTATTTAGCTTTTGTTGTCAATAAGAAGAATGTTCATTTTTCATGATGAAATTTTTAGAATCCTTGATTTATGATGACCGTCCTCGCTTCTATACCGTGGCTATCTCTGTTTGAGTTTGGTACTATACATAGTTATGTGCAAAAATGGATGACGCAGAACTTAAAATTTCATCTTTGCTCACCAATTCGAGCATGTGCTTTGCCTGTAATTCATCCTGCTGCATTTTCATAAAATTGTGATTAATAACATAGAATTTGAGTAAAAGAAAAAACGAATTATAAAAGTTGGACAAAGTGATTCTGGGTTCTGATTCAGTAGTCAGTACTTGGCTGTAAATCTTCACCTTCACTACTCAAAGAAAAGGAAGGACTAATGGAAAATGGAGATCCTTTCGATTGAAAAGTTCTGTAAATCTCAAACATTTTGGCAGATTTCAAAAAGTTATATACTCTTATCTTATAATTTACTGTTGAAGTTGCAGTTTATAAAGAGATTACAAAAACATACAAAAGATTACAAGGGGATGAAAAGGGGGGAACAGTGTATGTGAGATTTATCCCACATCGGCAGAAACAATGGTAGACAAGGTACTGGTGAGATATAAAAATAAAGGAGGGGACAGCCTTGAAACATACTTACCTGGACGGGGTCAATGGGCGATCATGAAGACCCATGGCCTAGGTTGGTGACCTTCATTGCACTTTGAAGGGGCGCCCGCCTAAGGTCGACCCAAGTGGTCGAGCCTACGTCATAATTTGTTGCGGAGGGGGCCTGCGTTCGCGCGGCCCCTGCCAATTCTAGTACAAGTTTCTATTTATAGGGTTATACTTCAGAATCAGTGAGGTTCATTAATTTCAGGCATAATCCATTAAAGAGTTAAACTGCTAATGAAGTTCCTACTTTCAGCATGAGAAGTGTTGTGAGGGCTTTTGTCACTTTGGTTGTTCGAGTCTGTTAGTTAAGTCCTTACTTTCAGCATGAGAAGTGTTATGAGGTCTCTCTTATCCAACTCAAGGGTAAACTTGAAAGATAATGTACACAAGATCGTCTCTATTTTGAATGACTTCATTGAAAAGAGATCAATAGTCGAAGGGGCCATGTTTCATGGGCATTTGATAAAAAAAGGTGTGTCATCACAGAAAAACATTGCCGCTAAGTTGCTTATTATGTATCTTAAATCCAGAAAGTCAAATGAAATTAATCAGATGCTGAAGGAGTTTGAGGGGTTCAACTTAGTTGTACATAATTGTCTTATTACTGCTAATCTTGAATGGGGAGAACTGCAAGAAGCTCGTAGACTGTTTGAGGAAATGCCTGAGAGAAATGAAGTTTCTTGGACTGCTATAATTTCGGGGTTGTTGAGGTCTGGAAAAGTTGAAGTGGCAATTTTGTACTTTGAGAAAAACCCATTTCAGAATCTGTTTTCGTGGACAGCAGTTATCAGTGGGCTTGTTCAAAATGGGTTAAGTTTTAAAGCAATGAAGCTGTTTCTCGAGATGCTTCAATCTGGTGTTATGCCTAATGCTGTCACTTTTACTTCCATTGTTAGAGCATGTGGAGACTTGGGTGATTTTAATTTAGGAATGTGTGTATTGGGTTTGATTGTTAAGATTGGTTGTGAACATAACTTGTCAGTTTCAAATTCTTTGATCACGTTTAACTTGAGACTAAATGATACTGTTTCAGCTAGGTCAATTTTTGATAGGATGCAGTGTAAAGATGTAGTTTCGTGGACAGCAATTCTTGACATGTATGTTCAGATGGGAGAATTGGTAGAAGCTCGTCGTGTCTTTGATGAGATGCCAGAAAGAAATGAAGTTTCTTGGAGTACAATGATCTCGAGGTACAGTCAGAGTGGTGATGCAGAAGAGGCAGTGAATCTCTTCATTTGCATGGTCCGGCAGGGGTTTAAACCAAATAAGTCATGTTTTGCTAGCGTAGTCAGTGCATTGGCCAGCCTGGAAGCTTTAGTAATGGGAAAGATTGTTCATGGACATATATTAAAAATCGGGATGGAGAGAGATGCTTACATTGGTAGCTCACTTGTTGACCTGTACTGCAAATGTGGAAGCACCAAGGATGGACATGTAGCATTCGACTCGATCTTGGAGAAAAATGTTGTTTGTTGGAATTCAATGGTTAGTGGCTATAGTCTCAATAACCAGCTTGAAGAAGCTAAGGAGCTATTTGGCAAGATACCCCAAAAAGATAACATCTCATGGAATTCACTAATAACAGGTTATTTAGAGTATGAAAAATTTGATGAGGTTTTTGAAGTTTTCTGTGAGATGCTTCTGTCTGGAGAACGACCAAGTAAATCTACTTTCTCTAGTGTTTTGTGTGCCTGTGCGAGCTTAGCTTCACTAGAAAGGGGGAAGAACTCGCATGGTAAGGCAATTAAACTTGGTTTTCACTCTGACATTTTTATCGACACTGCCCTTGTGGACATGTATGCCAAATCCGGAGATGTTGAAAGCGCTACGAAAATCTTCAAAAGGATGCCCAAACGCAACGAGATTTCCTGGACAGCTATGATTCAAGGGCTTGCAGAAAATGGCTTTGCAGAGGAAGCACTTGCTGTATTCGAAGAATTTGAAAGGACCAAGTCCATTACACCTAATGAGCTGCTTATTTTAGCTGTTTTATTTGCTTGCTCCCACTGTGGTCTAGTAGATAAAGGACTCCATTACTTCAATTCAATGAAAAAGCTCTATAATATACAGCCGAACGATAGGCACTATACCTGTGTAGTGGACATGCTGTCTCGTTCAGGACGTCTTTCTGAAGCAGAGAAGTTCATCTTGGACATGCCTTGTGAACCAGAAGTTCAAGCTTGGGCAGCTCTCTTAAGTGGTTGCAAAACATACAGAAATGAGGTAATAGCAGAAAGGGTGGCGGAAAAGATTTCGGAGCTGGCTGAAAAGCACCCTGAAGGATATGTGTTACTGTCAAATGTTTATGCTTCAGCTGGCAGATGGTTAGATGTCTTAAACATGAGAAAACAAATGAAGGAAAAAGGACTGAGGAAAAGCGGGGGATGTAGTTGGATAGAAGTGCGGAACCAACCCCATTTCTTTTATTCCCAGGATGGTTCTCACAATGAGTCCACAGAAATTTACGGGGTTTTGGAACTAATGAGGTCAGAAATGCATCTCACATAGATTGCATCAAGTTTTGAAGGACAACTAATTGAAACCAGATGCATATCAGAGGTCAAAAGAGCTTTAGTGAAAGTTCTTGGTGTAGAAAATCCGAATGCAGGATCCCATTGAATTGAATTGGGTCCATGAATCGAAGAAAAGGTGAGAATTCTTGATCACTCTCGATTTGAAAATCCAACATTTTTTAGCTTTGCCTTCATGTCCTCGTAAATTTGAGTGTATGTATGATCTCGCAGAGTAAACGTGTGAATCATCGCTGCAGAAATGCTTGCCTGAAGCTGTAAAGTGGAACTGACTCTCTTCTCTATTTTTAATCCCTTGGCATAGTAGTAGAAGGTGTTTTTTCTTCTACTGCCCACCAAAACACAAGAAAGGCTGGTAGGTGAGTAAGAAAAAGGAATGAATATTCGTTGATTATTACATCATTGTATATTTCCAGAAAGATGATATTTTGATACATGAACACTGATCAATGTAAGTTGTAAATGCCCTTATAAGAATTGGTAAATCTTGGATATGATTGCCTATTGAAGTTCTCTACAGAAGATAGTACTTATAGTAGACTGCTAATGCATGTGAATTTGATAGTGTTGTTTTGATAACAAATACTAACACTAATTAATACTCCAATATATTAAGTATACCACCAGTCAATCAACTATGTCCAGTATAATTCTAAACTAGTTAAGGTTGGTATTACAGGATATATGATAATATTGTTGAAGTTTTTAAAAAAATGTTCAAAGTTCAGCAGCTTAATTATACATCTTCAAGTAGTTAACTATTTTGAACTAGTAGTAAAGAAATTAAAAGAACCCTGCCTGTCAGTAATTATTTAATTAATAGAGAGATGAGCTAGTTTCCTCAGAGATAATTAACGGAGTATTGTAGTAATATTTTTGTAATTATGATTCAAAGGAAAATTAAACTCCGTTCAGTTGCCGCTCGCCCATTAGTTTATATACATATATATATATATATATATGAGCGTTAACTTTGCGTCAGTTGACAACTATGATCCTTGATGTGCGCATAAGTAGAACTTAAACTTGTATAAATTTGATAAATTGACGCATTCATCCTACATGACAGCCTACATGAAAATCTTGTGTCTAACGTGGCATCCGACGTATAGCATGCCATGTAGAACACGTGTGTTTACTTGTTCACTTTTGTACAATTTAAAATGTAAACTTATGCACATCCAAAGTTAAGAATTATAGTTGCTGACGGAAGCCAAGTCAAACACGTTTGTCTACTTTTTCAGTTTTATACAATTTAAAGTGTATATTTATGCACATCCAAAATTAAGAATTATAGTTGCTGACGGAAGCCAAGTTAATGGTCTTATTTATATACTATGCCTTTTTGTATTATAAGTTTTCCTTTATAAATTGGGCAACTTTCACATATAGCAAACAAAAAAATCATATTTGTATAATATAGCAAACTTTGCATAATTGGGCTCCATAGCAAACATAAAAACTGTATAATTCGCTATACATATAAAAGTGTATAATTCGCTGGCCTAAATTGTATAATTCGCTGGCCTAAATTGTATAATTCGCTGGCCTATTTTGCTGCAATTGTATAATTAGCTTTGCATACAGTTGAATCGAATTAAAATGTATGTATATTGCATAATTATAAGTGTATAGCAAGAAGATATATGTTTTTCTCGCTTTATACAAAAACAGAAACACAATATATACACTTCTGTTGTATAAAGCTAGAAAAAATTGTATTTCACTGCAATTGTATAATTCACAATTGTATAATTCTTTGGCCTTTTTTCTCTGCAATATTTGAAGTAAAATGTTTGTAAATTATATAATTAAGTGTATAACACGAGATATACATTTTTGCATGTGTATATACAATTTTCTCTCGCTTTATACAAAACAGAAACAGAAATTATACACTTCTGTGTATAAAGCGAGAGAGGCGAGAATGGGAGAGTGGCGAGCGAGACTTCTGGGAGAGAGACGCCTGACAAATTTTTGCCAAGGTTTGCTATGGAGCACAATTAAATCAAACCCTAGCTATTCCATTTAATTTAGATTATTAGTTTGCTATTTTATACAATTTTCCCTTATAAATTGAATACGATTAAGTATTTTTGCAGGGCCCATATATATATTTCATTGAAAAAACCATCCAATTTAAATACGCGCCAATTTCAAATTATCCCCATTTCCTTCTCCGAACTCACGCGATCTATTCCAACGACGAACTCGATTCACTCATTTACTCTTTTGTCTTTGAATTTCTCTCCTCCTTCTTCTTCTTCTTCCAATTTCTTCAACAGAGTGCAAAGTGATCGCTGATTTTCTCGCCGTAGAATCGTCAGTTGAGTTGAAACGCTTTGTCTCCTCCAATTTTGACGGTACAATACGAAGTAAGTATTTCATAATGTTGTTAATTTCAGCTTATTCAAATCGAAAAGAGGTAATGTATCAAACAAAAGGGATATAGGCATAAATATTCCGGTTAATGTTTGGTGATTTTCATCCTTACATGACTCCATCAATTCAGTAGGCGGTAGTCCATATCGGCGAATGATACTTGTTATCGGTGATAATGTGATTTTGATTATCTGTTGTTTCTAATGTATTTTTGCTTTCTCATTGAGGTGAAATCTGTTGACATACATTTTTATCAGGAAATTAGATAATCATGGATGGTTATGCGCTTAAGTCCGTGTTGGACTTGCCTCCTGTTTTCCGTTCAACTTTCAGTTTCAGGTACTACTCTGTTCAGTATCCTAGCAATCGAATTTCTATGCACTTCTTTATATACTAGTGCTAGAAAATTTTATTGTTTCTATGAGATATTTTGTGTAAAACTTTATTAAGACTTTCATTCGTCAACACTGTCCATTGAATGTTCAAGTGCGCTTATTGTATTGGAATCCTTGAAATGAAGAAGTTACACACTCTCCTACTGCGATATGGGCATCACCTGAAATTTGTAAAAGTCGATATAGAGAACCTCTAGTATAGAGATTGACTTATTAATTTTTTGAGGTAAATAATTGAGCATTTAAATGATATATATAGAGAGAGAGAGGAATCATATACTGACCTGAACTAGTTTAGGGTTGAGGTGTAGTAGTTATTGTTGATGTGACGTAAATCATTTAGGAAGCCACTACACATATACTAGCCACAGAGCTTGTACACTGTTTCCAGACTCCTAGAAATGCCTCAATGCTGATTGCTGGCTATTTTTATTTGCCCTTGGTCACAAGTCAAACTGTAGAGATGGCTGTTTGATCATCAGCTTCACATCGCTAGGCTATCACTGTATACATTCTTAGTATCCCAAGTTGAGAGTGTTCCAAATTCTGTTTTTCTCCATGCAGATATTTTAATTCGCTGCAGAGTGAATGCTTTCCTGCTTGTTTCCAGTCGGATGTGAACATGGTAATTTCAGCGCCAACAGGAAGTGGGAAAACAGTGCTTTTTGAACTATGCATTTTGAGGCTCCTCTCAAGGTTTATCTCAGGAGAGGGAAAATTTATTCACATAAAGGGGTCTCTGAAGGCTGTAAGTTTCTATCAAGTTTTGTGCAAGATAACTGAATTTGCAATTTCAAGGAGAATGATCCATTGAATGGAAGAAGTCAAACTTGCTGTTAAACCTTCATTTTCTGATGTTTTAACTGCATGCCTTGTCTATTTTATTTCACACTACCATCTTATTCAGACTCTCTTTTTGCTACAACTTTTTATCATCCTTGCGATGAAAGAGTTAGTGCACCTCAATAATGCACGGTTTTACTGGACCTTTTTTCATTTACAGTGATGTTTGCCACTTTTACCTACTCCTGCCCGTGCAAAGACAATTATGTAGCCATTGGAAATTTTCATCATCTTTTAGTCATTTAGCACTACAGCAAACTCCTTTTTTCTTCTGATATATAGATATATGTTGCACCCTCAAAAGCACTGATACAAGAGAAGCTTCGTAATTGGAACCAGAAGCTTGGTTCATGGGGGATAAATTGCTTGGAACTGACAGGGGACAATGAGAACTACAAAATCACAGATATACAGGACGCTGATGTAATTCTTACCACTCCTGAGGTCAGACAATGAAAACCAGTCATCACTCTTTTTCTGTTTCTTGGCTAACTATGTGTTTGCCAATTGAGTTTGTTATTTTTCTGCAGAAGTTTGATGCTGTGACTCGTTATCGCATAAATGATGGAGGTCTGAGTTTTTTTGGTGATATTGCATTGGTGCTAATTGATGAAGTCCATTTCTTGAATGATCCTCGTGGAGCAGCTTTGGAGGCAATTGTCAGTAGAATTAAAATGCTTTCTCGCAAACCTGAACTGAAATCAAGTACTCTAGCTAATGTCCGTTTTTTAGCTGTTTCTGCAACCATTCCCAACATTGATGACCTTGGTAAGTTTCAGGACAGTTCAAACAAGCCAACATTTCATGATAATCTCTGATATAGTAGTTTGATTGTAAGTCTCTATTTATGCAGCAGAATGGCTCATGGTCCCCAGGCAAGGAGTAAAAAGGTAGAATTCTATATATATATGCCATCTTTTTATTAATCAAAGAAAGTATCACTTTAGTTCTGTAAAACACTGTCCAATATGCAGGTTTGGGGAAGAAATGAGACCCGTGAAGTTGACTACCAAAGTTTTTGGTATTTACTTATTCTTAAGATGAATGTTAATTTGATTCAGTCCTGGTTACACCCTAACTCAATTATTCAATTTGTGCTTACTACCTTTATCGTATATCAGGTGTCATTTTTTGACTTGGTAGTAGTTAGGAAGGTGGGCAGGCTATGCTTGGGAGTTTGAATTTATAATATTCTTAAGTATAAAGCTTTAAAAAAATGGAAGTTTAGAGCTGAATTCAAACAAAAATATCAAAGCAGGTCCCAGTTAGATCTTTGATTGGATAATATTGAGAACCAACTGCCAAGTAAATGACAAAGTACTTCATTTTGGGAGTGAGGGTACTTTCTGATAAAATGAGACGGAAGTACATTGAGGACACTGAATCAAACATATCGGTATAATGCCTATAAAATGCATCAAGCACCTTTTGTAGGAAGTGCATTGACATGCCTCTGGGGCAATCACTGCCTGAGCTTCTTATAAGTTCTGCATTGCCAACCCTCTGTCTGCAGGATACACTCCAGCAAAAAATGACTTCCTATTTGAAAAGGTATGTTGTTTGTTGTCTTTTCTTTTTCAGTTTTCTGTTTATACCTCTGTTCACTCTTTCAAAGTTTTGAATGTCTCCCCACTTCTATCCAGTTTCATGTCTTGCTTTGTCAAATTTTAGAATCTATTTTACAGGATAGCTAGATATTATCATTATTACACCTTGAAATACCTCTTAGTATCTTGACAATACTATTTGATTTTCTTTTCCAGCGCCTACAGAACTTTGTCTTTGGTAAGCATAAGAAGCTAGTTATGACGTCATATACCTCCTATTTTCAATTTATACTCCCTTACTATGTTCTATTCAATGTCTAGTACTAAGCATGAGAGTTTGTACAGATATCCTCATGCAACATTCTAGAGGAAAGTCTGCTCTAGTTTTTTGCTCAACCAGAAAAGGAGCACAAGAGGCAGCACAACAGCTCTCTCAGACAGCAATGACCTTTGGTCATTCAAATCCTTTCATCAAAAGCAGAGAGCAACAAGAAAGGTTGAGGGAAGCTTCACTTTCATGTAGTGACAAACAAATGCAGTCTTATATTCTTTATGGTGGTATGTTCTATCCTCCCTAACTTTTGTTGCGGCACTATCAGACCCCTGATTGAAACAAAATGTGTTTTTCATTCTCTTTTTTCCTTTGAACTGGGGTGTTGAATATGTAGGTGTATTGAGCCTAGACCCTGCAGATTATTGATTATCTGTGTTATGCAGTTGGTTATCATAATGGCGGTCTTTCCATGAACGACCGCAACCTCATTGAAGGCCTCTTTCTGAATGGTGATATTCAAGTGCTGTGCACTACAAATACTCTTGCCCATGGAATTAATCTACCAGCACATACCGTTGTGCTTAAATCAACTCAGTACTTGTATGTCCACCAGCTATTATTTGATTTGTTCATTGGTAAGATGTCATCTTTGTAATTCTATCATGTTCTTTCCAGCAATAAGGAAAAAGGGACTTACATGGAATATGACAGATCAACCGTCCTGCAGGCATGCTACTCTTCCCTGGGGTTCCTCTGCTAAGTCATTTGTATTCGGCAATACAAAATTGTACTGTATCTAGAATTCAAAGATAATGATTTCGTCCACACTTGGAAACCTACATCTAAAGTAAAATTATTGTTAGTTCCAAATAAGAGTTATATATTTTCTAACTATTGCAGATGTCAGGAAGAGCAGGTCGACCACCATTTGATGACACGGGAATGGTCATAATCATGACCAGAAAAGAAACTGTGAGTCTTCTATTGTAATACATGTGAGGTTCACCGCATTGTGAAAAATTGACTTAGAGTAATTTTATGTTGTCTTTTCTCTTCTTTCCCTGTAGTCATTAGTCGGTAGCTAATCTTCTGTACTTCATCTTGATCATTACTGCTAATTTTCCTATCTAAACCTTCTTTTACACCTTAGGTTCACTTGTACGAGAATTTATTAAGTGGATGCGAATTGGTGGAGTCACAGTATGTCACTATTCATCTTGTTAGTTAGTGATGCTTTTCGATCTTGGGTGCATCCAGAACGGACTGTGTAACCAAGAAGTTGATGTGGTTTTCTTTCTCTTTAGATTGCTTCCATGTATTACAGAGCACCTAACAGCAGAGATTGTTCAACTGACCGTGTCAGATATAACAGGAGCAATTGAATGGATGAAATGCTCATTTTTGTATGTTAGAATAAGAAAGGTACATCTTCCTGAGCTGATTAATGAGAACATGATCTATCTACAATTTCTGTAAAGCTTTATTCCTAACAATTTTCAGTCAAAATATAGAATCCAGAGAAATATGCAGTAAGGAAGGGGCTAACTGGCGACCGTTTAGAGAGGCATATGCAAGGTGATCAGTGACACTGGTAACTATGAAGTTCTTTCAAGTTTATTTAGCCATATGTGCTGACTTAAAATATATATTCCAGATATTTGTGTTCAGAATGTAAATGAGTTGTCAAGGTATCAATTGATTTGGACAGATGAAGATGGTTTCCTCTTAAAGCCTCTTGGTATGGAGATTTCACAATGCAGTATAGTCTAATATACATGTTTGGAAATCATAATTTGTGCCTCGTTTATACGCAGAACCTGGAAAGTTAATGACGAAATATTATCTGAAATTCAATACGATGAAGCACATCATGCAAGCCCCTGGAAACTGTAGCATAGAGGATGCACTTCAAATCATTTGCCGTGCTGAGGAACTTAGCTGTATCTTCACATACTCTACCAATTAAAATGTTTGAGTAATCACAACAGGTGTTATGTCTCACTTTCCTGTAAAATGAAGGGATACAACTGAGGCGCAATGAGAAGAAGCTCCTGAATGACATAAACATTGACAAAGACAATAGGCTCCGGTTTCACATCCTTGGGGATAAAGAGAAGAGAAAAAAGCGGGTCCAAACCAAAGAAGAGAAGATGTTTGTTTTGGCAAACGACTGCCTAACAGGGGACCCTTTGGTCTTTGATTTATCCCTTAGCCAGGTTGTCATCAAGTTCATGTATTATATTACCATTCACCAAAAGCATTGATATGGGCTAATAGTCTTTTAATGATATAGGACGTGAACTCTATATGTGCAAATGGCTATAGAATTGCAAAGTGCATGAAAGAGTATTTCCTATACAGGAAGAACTATCGAGGAGCTTTGAGTTCAGCACTTCTAACCAAATCCTTGTATCAAAAGGTCTGGGATGATAGTCCATACTTGCTGAAACAATTACCTGGTATTGGAATGGTGACAGCAAAGGTTTGTAGCTTATATTGATCTGATAGTCCATGTTTTGGGAACAGACAGATTCCTAAGGTTTCTCCTGATGTACACTTATCCTCCTGCATAGGCACTTCATTCAATGGGAGTAAAATCATTTGCCTCACTCTCCGATGCAGATCCAAGGAAAATAGAGATGGTCACTGGAAGAAAATATCCTTTTGGGAATCATATAAAAGAGTCATTGCTATCGCTACCCCCAGAAATTGAGATGAGGGTTGAGGAAACTGAGAGCCAAAGGCAAGGGAAGTCCAAGGTTATGGTAACACTGACTAGGTTGTCACAACCTGCTCAAACAACTAAACGACATTATGCTGATATGGTATGGTAATTATAGGGAACATTTCGCATGTGCCTGATTTTATGCATCACACTTAATTTGTTGTAGAATTTACTCAATGACATTCAGTTGAAAACTTTCTGATAGGTGGTTGGCGTTGAAGAAGATAATCTGGTACTTTTTCATGAGAAAATTAGGTAATAGATTCTTAAATATATAGTGCGCACTTCAAAATGACATCATTTTCCTTGAAAAAACAAAAGCTTCTCAACAAAGTATGATATTTCAAAGCATGTTTGTATCAGCTCAAATTTAGAATATCATTCTTTTTCTTGAAATTAACAAGGTTCCCAACAAATTATTAGGATTTTCAAAGCATGCTTATATTAGGTCAATTTTCTAGGTGTCCAGCTTATACTTCTGTATGAGTAGTCATACATCTGATGCCTATCTAATGATTCCCTTTGGCTGTTCTACTTATGAACTAATGGTGTTAAAATTTTCTTTATGATAGAATGACTTGGATTTTTTTTCTTGCTGCAGGGTGGATGAATTTCCTAGGTACTCTTAAAAGTTTGGTCCCCATTTCCAAATCAAGCCTGAGAAACTGCCAAACTATGCCAACTATATTATTAAATTCATGAAATTCTTGTGAATGCCATTTTTAGTAGTAACCTTCCCTGTTATTATGGTTTTCTTTTGCAGCCCTTATAGCAAGACAGTTATGGTGCCGAGTCCTCAGCAAGGGAAGCTGACTGTTAAAGCAGATCTGATATTTGATGAATTTAGTTAACTACTAACACATTCTATGTATATTTTCATTTAAGTGTACTCCTTCTCCTTGAGTTTTATCTGACTAGATCACATCATTTTTCTGCAGTTGGTGTTGATCTGCATCAAAAGGTTGTATTGATAAACATGGTTGACCATAATTTTGTGATGAAGTACAGAACCAAGCAACCCTCTTCCTTCCAGAACAATGATGCCTGCATCATAGAGGACACACAAGATGCAGCTCAAGCATCATGCCAAGTGTCTCACAGTTCAACTGAAGCTGGTTGGAGCTCAGACATGTGAGAGCTAACTTTCCCTTTTTATGAACATAAAGCATATGATAACCATGATTATTGACAATATGACTGCTAACTTTTGTAATTTCTGTTTGTTATTTGGAATATTGGGTCATGAATATTAGACCTTACACAGGAGAGGGAAGTTTGAACTTATAGCAAATTCCGTCTATATTTGATGGCACCATATGAAATAATTGTGTGGTATATGTTTTGGGGAAACTGAAGGTTCCAGATTCTATCGTTCTCTCTTACATGTATGACTGGTTGAATCTACTTCCACACTGAATACTAACTGACTTCTTGTTTCTGTTATCAGGCCCAGTTTCAAGCTAATAGATGAAGATCTAGACGAAGGTAGCAATTTAAGTTCACATGTTTTGTGATTAATGTACTTCAATGTGTTACTGACTTCTGCTGCTATATATATCAATGAAGTGGTACTTGCTGCTGCGGTTGAAGATGATGAATGCAGAATCATAAACGAAAATACAATATTTGACCATATACGTGAAAAGGCTAAAAACCTCCCTGCTTTGACCTCACTGAAAGGTACACGTTTACCATCATTAGAGACTTTGAATCTCATCAGAAAGCGCACTCGCGAGAAGCAGCTTCTTCTTGAGAATGCTGTAGGAGTATCTGAAGAATTGAGAAGAACCAAAGTCCCATGTCACAACATGGTCATTCAATCTGCAGAATACATTGATCTAGAAGAAAATAGACCATTTTCTAACAAAGATCAGATACCATATAGCCATCACGTCTCTAATGCCATTTACCTGCCTGATGAGAGAGGTAATATACAAAGTCATTGGCGCTAATATCTGTAGATTAATATGCAGGCTGACATCAAATTATACTGTTCTAGGTGAGCTTTTCTTTGAAACTGGGAGTGTTCCATCTGAAACAATTGCTGAAGAAACGATGTTCAAATACAACCCTATAGATTCTGAGATGTTCGACAGCTTTGAGAATGTGAAGAACACAGAACACAAGTTACACAGTGTGGCCAATGGAACCTGCATAATTCACCAACCTGAGGATAATTCTTCCAGCTTTGGGTTTCAAGAGACAACTCCAACAAAAGTTACGAATAATTCAGCAAGTAAACAAATTGAAGAGGTTGAGGATCTAACTCTTCATGGACACACCCCTGGTACAAGTGAAAAAACTGATCTTTCTATGGAAACCTCAAGAAAAGATGCAGAGGAAAGATCAAGATTGTTGTCAGCTGCAGATGCTTACTTTATAAGGAATAAAGTTGGATATCCACTACGTTCTCCAAGTTTCAAGGAACAAGAGGGCATTTCTTCAGTACAAGTTGGAGAAATCAGCCAACCTAATTCCTTTCTTGGATTTAAAAGCATTTTTACATTTCTATTTGAGTGAACATGGTGGTATCTAGGATATGTTGAATCCAATGACTTGCTTTGTCATCTATATTGAGAACTATGGGTTTAAATTTTGTTTGGTCTCCTTTGCTTGGTTAACAAAATTACTTTCTCCACAGTTATGCTCTTTAGAGCGTATTGTGTTCTGATTTATCACTTATTAAGAATTTCTACATTATTAGCGTATTCTTTCTTTTATAGCAAGTAATCATAAATCAGGTTATCATAACCTGATTTAGTTATCAAGTTACTAAAGTAATGTTTTAAGAACATTTCACTGTAATTATCATTTTGGTGTCTTTGTGGTATTAAAGAGATTTTACATGGTCAGTACATAAGTTTAATTAATAGTTGACTAAAGATGTACAACTAAAAAAGAAATGAGAGCTTCGACAGTTATGCATGATAATAAATAATAGAAATAGATTAAATCTCCACTTACTCCAACAGTATATTTAACATAGCATAATTCAAAGAGTATAATTACATTTGACATACTGTGACAAAAAAAATCATCTGTACTTTCTTTGAATTTCGGCAAAGGTCTGCATCGATAAACAAATTTGAAAGAGAGGGCGGGAGTAAATATTTAGCGATTTTCTTATATAGTCATTCATGTTTAAGAAATTATCTAATAATATTATTTATGTTTGTTTTAGGATTATAATATTATTTAACTTTATTTATTTTCTTTAAAATATATTCGACACAAAAAAATATTATCTCTTTTCTAATGAAATGTTATGTAATATTTTTTAAATTTATTAATGATATGTTTAATTCTTTAAATGTATGTAGGCTCCTAATGCTAATTTATTTCAAATATTTAATTACTATTATAAATCGAGATTTATTTTAATATAAAGAAAAAACAATTTATATAGATAAAGGAAATAATAGATAATTGAAGTACGAAATTCGTGAATAGTAATATTTAATTAGGTGTTTTTTTTATTATTAACTTGAAAAATAATATATTATAAAAATAATTAATTAGTACTACACATGTCACATTTATTATTTGCGTGATTTTCTTCGACATAAGATCTCCTTGTCAATAGTAAAGATATCACAAAAAGTTGAGAGCGGAGCTAACCTTCGGTTGAACAGAATATAGTTATATTTATGATTCTAAAATTATTAAAAGTATATAAAATATTGATTTAAAACTCTCTACTTTAAAGAAACAAAACTTACATGTAAGCTTAAAACTAGACACAAGTGTCTATGCTAGCACGAACTCAAAATCTATTTATTTAATTTATGTTCTATCGATAGAATTTAGAAAGTTAATTAAATTTTAATATGATTATAGATATTTTAAGTTGTTACTTACTTTTTGTTTGCACAAATTTAATGTAAAGAGGTCCATTAAGATGTCCACAATTAAAATATTTTCATCATTGTTAGTTGATTTCATACTCAATATAGCTACAAGATATTACCGACATTCAAAATAATTAGATATTACTAAAGAATATGAATTTAAAACAAAAGGATATAATCAAAACAATATTCTATATTTTAAAAAAAATTCAATAATCAAGTTAAAATAGGACAGACTAAATAATTTTTTCAAACCAAAAAAGTACAAACAAATTAAAAAAATATCGTATAAATAATAATGAAAAGCAGAGGTACAAACACTTATCTAAAAGAAATATTATTAATAAATTAAAAAAGTCACATAATATCCCGATAGAAGAGATAATATTTTTTTATATGTGTCAAATATATTTAAAAAACAATAATAAAATTAAATAATTTATAATCATAAAGCAAATATTAATAATATTATTAAATAATTTTTTGCGACTATCTAAGAAAATTACTCCTAAAAATTTATCCAAATGGCCATACAAACGGTAGTCAAATTTCATCAAAATACTAGATGGTTCTCCATTCTCGTGTAGACCACCATAAATAGAGTGAGCTCGTTTTACCAAATATACCCTTTTCGGTGGCTTCTAGAATTCAGCCAAAATCTTTTTTTCTCGTATCCCTGTTATTTTGCGTAACCGTCTTACACCGATCTGCTTGCTAAGGTTTGCTTCTTCCCTTCCTCTGTTTTTTCTCCTTCTTCTTCAATTTCTATGGTTATATTTGCTGTAGTAGATGATCGTTTGATACAGTAAAATGCTTGATTTCAAGTTACTATGCGTTTTTGGCCATATTTCATCGTATCAAAGTACAAAAATGATATTTGAAACTTGAAAATTTGCAGTTAACCATGAATACAAATTAGAGTTATCTTTGAATACTTCGGAGTGAAAGAAAGTGATTTTTGTTGTTTCTCAAATTGCTGAAAATTCTGGATTTCGGAATTTCATTCATGAAAGTGTTTTTCGGAGTGGCGAAGTTCCATGTGGTGGTTCGACTAAACTTAATAATCTGAAGAATATGAAAAAAGAAAAAGAAAACGTCTCTTTAATATCCGGGAAGTCAAATTTGCTTTACGAGAGTATACACGAGTTGCTGAGGAAAGGGATTGAACGAAGGAAAAGGGGGAGAGAGTAATTCAATGATTTTTACTGTTGCTATTTTTTGTTTTTTCTCTTACAATTGAAGCTTCGTGGTTGACGCCTTTTCTTTATACCTCTTCTTTAAAAGAAGGGAAAAATGGCAGGTTCCCATATTGCACATGCTGCATACAAGGGTCCAAGTGTAGTGAAGGAGATTATGATAGGGATTGCTCTTGGAATAGTTGCTGGAGGTTTATGGAAGAAGCACCATTGGAACAACCAGAGGAGAACTAAGGAATTCTATGATCTGCTTGAGAAAAATGAGATCAGTGTTGTGGTGAATGACGAGTAACTAAAAGTTTTGGTCAGATACTATTCTAATTTTAATGTGTTTTTTTCTCACTTTGAATTATAATGAATAATGATAGTTCATTTGAATATATATTCATGAGACATACATTTAAGTTGGGAAATGTTTGACTTGATTTGGTGGGGTGTGCCAGGCCTGGGCTGTAGTGCAACGCCAAGGCGACGCGTGAAGGCCCAAGTAGCAAGCTACTTTCATGGACCTTCCCCCTTAAAAAATTGAGTTAATATCATGTGAGTCAATGACTCACATATCAGATATTAAACTGATAAGAACAGATACTACAGTTGATCTTAGCCAAAAGGCCGAGAAAGGTATGCCTTATTCTGGTTATGGGCCTTGGTTTTTATAGCAAATCTTGGCTATATAGGCATTAGTTATTTCTGATATGGGATGAATAGACTAATACAAAAACAATCTCCTTTGCTTTCTCGAATGTGTAAGAGCGTTTTTAGTTCTTATATATCAGATTTTGCTTAATAATAAAATGAACAGCTGACAGTGATGATTCGAGTATTGTCTGGCTGGTAAATGGTACAGAATTTGCAATGCAGATTTAAACATATTGGGATGCTTATTTCACTTCAGTGTCGTACTTTGGATCTTCTAAGCATTTTAGGCTCTCTAACATGATTATGTTCTGTGTTTTTTTGTTATCCTATTTATATGTACTGCATTCGAGCAGGAAGAAATCCCTGTTCTTGGTCTAGCAATTGTTATAACCATAAAATTCATGAGAGCTATTGACGCACGGGATAGGGAATATGCTCCTATATATCTTTCTCCATTGTATGCAACAGAGTTCAAACTTGTGACATGAGCATAATACACATCACTGCTACACTCTTATCATGTGGCTATTGTGAAGCAGATTATAGATTGCTAAATGAAAGCACAATATTTTTTGCTTCTAAACCGAGAGGGCACATTTCATACTTCTGTGTTTTTTACACTGCTAGCAAATAGATTTCTCTAGTGCAAAGTATATTTGTTGGTCATGGTTGAGATGATTGTTAACATTGTTTGCTAGTACATGACTGAGAACCCATTTATAAGAAGTTATTTTGGTATTTGTCATATTCTAGCATCAAAGTTCGTTGTCATATTCTAGCATCAATGGTTAAACATCTTGTCAAATTTATTGGAACATTAATCAAATGAGCATTTGGTTTATTTCCTGGTTTCAAATTAAGCAGAGAAATGTTAAATTTGAATAGTTGTACTCGATTTGGTGGAGTGCGCCAGGCCCAAGCAGTATTGCAACGCATGGACGACGCGCAAAAGCCCAGGTAGCAAGCTACCTTAATAGACTTTTCCCCTTAAAAAATTGAGTTAATATCGTGTGAACCAATGGCCCACATATCAGATATTAAACTGATAAGAACAGATACTACACTTGATCTTAGCCAAAAGGCCGAGAAAGGTATGCTTAATTCTGTCAATGGGCTTTGCGTTTTATTGCATATCTTGGCTATCTATGCATTAGCTATCTCCGATATGGGATGAATAGACACTCAAACGGCAACCCCTATATATAGCTTTCTCTGAAATGTAAAGCCTTATGTATCAGATTCTGCCTAACATGAAATGATCAGTGGATGATTCGACCATGGTGTATGGTGTACAGGATCTGCTATACAAAATACTGAACATTTTGGGATGCTTCGTTTCACTTCATGTGATACTGCTGATCTCTAAAATAACATTCATGAATTGGAGTACAGATTGTCTAGAATTTCTTCAATGACTTCATAATTATCCTATATGGATGTGTGTATCAGGTGTTATTTTTCGATTTGTAGTAACAATATATAAATGCAGTATTTATTCTTTTTACTAACAATGGAGTACTATGTTACACCAACTAACTCTTTGGCAGATTTTTAGCTGACATTCAATGGTAGTGTAGTCCAAAGACTGTGATGTCCCAACGCTTATCAGTCAAATTACATATATTGTATTCTCACATCATATCAACCGAACAATAGATTTCACAAAACTATTGAAAAACATAATTTTCACTATAATATCTCAAGCATATATGAAAGCTATTAATATTTCTACAACTATTAATAGACAAATTATAGTTCATAAATAAAATATATACACATCTAAAAGCGTTACATTAATCAATCACATATTTCTAAAATAAAATTTAATATAATAGGTCGGTATTTTGTGCTGTTAATTCACCTTGCTTTTATTTCCCGGCATTCAAGGGAAGTGCAAATTCAATAATTGTCTGATAAGTAATACTAACTTTGAGGGTCTATTCTTCTTCTGTTTTTTTTTAAAAAAAAATGTTTGTAAGCTCTTTTATGTGGTAGATATATAGATTTAGTTGACATCATGTGGTCCAAAAACAGTGAAGTCCCAACGCTTACCTGCTTATGCTATATATGGTCCACCATCATAGTACGAGTATAATATTTAATCCGTTTTAATTTATGTGATATCATTTAATTTAATTTTTAAAATTTATGATTTAAAATACTTTTTGATTTTATATGTTGTCATGAATTATTTCGTTGTTGAAAAAAGAGGATTTTAAATCAGATCTCTAATTATATGGAAAAAAAAAATTGAGGATGAACTAAAACAAAAATGTGTTACCGAAATTTGATAAAGTGAGATATTATTCTTCAATAGCTAGCGCTTATCAGCGGAATTGCGTATATTGCATTCTTACCTCATGCCTATAGATTTCTTCGACATTCTTCTGATAATTATTATTATTGTCATTTATTTATCATTTAGTTTCAATGGTACGCCTATAGGCCATAGTTTCCCATCTATTACCTCAAGGTTAATTAGGTTTTGTGGTAAAAGAATAGAACTTTGATTAGATACATGTCACGATTAAATCGCAAATAAAAAATGATATTTAGATAGAGAATGATAAAAGTTGGAGTCATTAATTTAATCAGGTTAAGTAGCTGTGGCTACTGACCAGTCCCTTGCAGATCTCTAAAAAAAAAAAAAAAAAAAAAAAAAAGAGCATATAGTAATTTTGAAAATTTTACTCTTGATTCAAAATCATAAATAAGGTAAATCTGAATTGTATTGCAAGTCCTACCATCCAAAATCCAAAAAGGATTTATTCTTTTTGTCTAGTTAATTTTCTTATAAAATCTATTTGGATAGTTTTTCCTAGATTTTTAATGTTGTTAGTGAGAGTTCGATTTCTATTCTCGTCATTTCCTCCCCTGTTTTTCCTGGCCTTACCCGCAATTTGGGGAAAAAATATAAGATAATTCTATTCTTGGTAACAATATTGTCTACATTCACAGCAGGCTACGATATAATAAGATCAACAAAATTAGGTGGTTGAGGTAAATGAATTTAGTCGGCATCTGGTAGTTCAAAATGGGGTCCAAATGAACCGGCTATATCCACATAATTTAATTATATGGTAGCATTTCATAATGACAAAAAGCCAGGACAAACGAATTAGCATTAAGCAATTCATGCACCTATTTGAAAATGATAAAGTATCTATGCTTCTGTCTAAACTTTCTTGTATTATCACTCACCAAAAATTCAAAAATGAAATCATACTAATTCTATTACTGTACAAAAAATGTACTGATAAAAAATCTCTCAAAATTACCATTTCGATATTTTGTCCTTGCAATTATTTCCTATTTTCAGACTCTTTTAAAAGGAATTCATCGCTTTTGTGTGGTCCAGTTGATGAGCTTTGCATACTTGAGGACCCAGTGGTGGTGGCATAAGATGATGATTCATCAAGTTTATAGAGTGCATCTGAGACTAAACTTCTTATACTGGATTTGATTGAACCGCCAGCTAATAAGTTCGAATTTAAGAATGGTGGTTGGCATGGTTCTGGAATTTGATAGCCCTCACACGTTAGCATTTGGACAACTTCACTCATTGATGGTCTTAAAGCGACAGAAGCTTGAGTGCACAACAACCCCACTTTTAGTACCTTTGATGCCTCTTCTCGCGGAAAATCGCCTTTCAGTAGAGGGTCTAATGCTTCAGTTACCTGATTTGTTGTGTACAGCTTCCACACCTGAAACCAAAATGACAATATATACTGAGTTATATGATAAATATAGTTTTTTGACTTTACTACTAATGTTCAATGATATTCATACAACGACCATGCTAAAGAGAAATGTATAGCATTCTTACTGTTTGTAGTAGAGAGCCAGAGTCCTCTGCAAAGGCAATACTTTTTCTGCCACTGACAATTTCAAGAACAAGCACCCCATAGCTATAGACATCAGCCTTCTCTGTTAGTTGTCCTTTAACGAGGTATTCAGGAGCCATATATCCTCTGTACACCGAAAATCACAGATTTAAGTTTAAGAAACGGAATTGTATTGATAAGTATTTGTGAATTGTTGACTTACAATGTTCCAGCAATTCCAGTGCTGAGATGAGTCTTGTCAGCTCCGAAACACCGAGCAAGTCCAAAATCAGCAATTTTTGCTTCAAGATTTTCATCAAGAAGTACATTGGAGCTCTTGATGTCCCTATGGATGATTCTGATCTCTGAACCTCCATGGAGGAAAGCAATGCCTTGTGCTGTTCCAACTATAATACGGAAACGTTCTTCCCATCTTAGAATCTTTACCTTGTCCTTATCTACAAAAAAAGTTCAACAACTCAATCAGAAGTATATAACTATCACAACATAGAAATGTATAGGTAAGAACAATGCTGTGTCAAAGTCCAGGTTCAACTGTCAAGGTATTTTCCGCTCTGCCCCAACCTTTGGGGCCTCAGCTTTTGGTCACTTTGGGTTTTACCAGAAAGATGTCTTGACAGTAGAATTCTAAACTCACCCTTTTATGTATGGAATAAGAAAGAAAGATAATTACCAAAGAGGTATTGATCTAGACTCTTATTGGTCACAAACTCGTATACGAGCAGGCTCTCAGGGCCTTCAATGCTGCAACCCAACAACTTGACAAGATTTTTGTGTTCAATTCCATGAATGAGATTGACCTCATTGAAGAAGTCATCAACCCATTGTCTTGTATTGAAAAACAGTCTCTTCACTGCAATAACATTCCCATTAGGCAGAGTCCCTTTGTATACAGAACCATTTCCTCCTTGTCCTACTTTTGTTGAAGGATCAAAGTAGTTTGTTGCCTTCTCAAGATTTTCATATTTAAAATTCAAGCTCGACTTCTTGTATGAATTCGATATTTTGCCAAGATTAATGCGTGCTGCAACAATGTAACCAAAAAAAGTTACAATAGTTCTAAGGTTACTTAGTATTAATATATAGTCATTGAATGTTAGTAATCGTAGCAGTAAAGTAACGAAACAATTTTATTTTGTTCATCAAACTATACCTCGTTTTCGCCTTAATGATCTTTTACGAGCTGTGTAAGCCGCTGAGAGAGCAAGCATGGTGAAAGCTGTCACTCCAAGAACTATAGCTACTATCACCCCTTTGCTTATTCCTGAAAATAACAGCATTTTTTTCATTACAAAATGCAGAAGATAAAGTCAAAACAGGCTCACAAAAGTCAATTGATTTTGTATTCTTTTATAAATTTAATTTAAATTTCGTGTTTCTTTTATAGAAGATTTTCCTTTTATATATATAAAAAATCTCAAAATAAAAAATACAATTTATGAAACGAAGTCATCTTCCTGGGACCATTTCTTTGAAAAGTTTAAATTGTAGGTCACAAAAGTTGGCGAAAATTTAGAAAAAATACGGCATTTTAACTTTAATGTAGTTAATTTTTGCCGTCGAAATAGAAGCCCCCCAAAATCAATAGGAAAACTTGACCAGAGGTAGATGCAGCCACATTTACTTTTGACATGGAATATACGTGAAAATTAAATAAAAAATAAAAAGTTTAATCCCTGTATTGATAATTTAAGAAACAATATATTGATAATTTAAGAAACAATATATTAATTTTTAAAAAAAAACTTAAAAACTAAACTCGTCAATTTTAAAATTAAAATAAACGTGTGAGGTTTGATGAGCTAAAATAGAAAAGAAAGTGAAGCCGGAAAAATGTTCGCAAATCAAATTCACCTTGACATGCCATCGAAAATTGATCGAAGAAATACTATCCCCTCCTCATTTCAATGCCAGTTTAAGATTTTAGTAGTTAATTATAAAAATATTAAGTAAAAAATAATAATTTACTAAAATTATTAGTTGAAAAGTTAGTATTATTACTCACTTATGGCATTTTTAATTGCAAGAGTAGAAATGAAGAAAGAGCTACTCTATTTTGATTTTCTAAATCCATATATAGCTTAAAACTTCAAAAAGAAATTTAAAATGAAATGAAAAATACATGAATTAGAGAATAACATAGGACAATAATTCAGTTTGAGCATAAAAATTGTTGAAAATGGAGAAATACTTACCACCACTGCTGTTCCCGGAGGGATCATTGAGAAATTTCTGTGTAGAATATCTCAAATAACAGCCAGCAATCAAAGCTCTAGCATCTCTACTCGGCAAACACCCTTTGATATCTCTACTTGCTTTGTCCAAACACTTTTTACAACCACTTGTACTCAAAGTTCTCCAACACTGCGCCAATCCATGAACTCCGTTCAAATTCGCCGCCGCGTAACCTCCGTTCGCCACCGCTGTCTTGGTCAATTCATCAATCAAATTTCCAGCTGATGCGTTCAACGTGGCCAATTCCTGTCCAGCAGCAACTCCATTTGAGCTGCTACAGTTCACTCTATCTTCAGCTGAATCAGTAGTTTCGTTGAAAAAATTGTAGTAATCGTACCGTAGAAAACATCCGTCGAGATATATTCGACCGGATTTACCAGGAAGACAACGAGGAAGTCGAGTTCGACTGGCAGCGTAGCATAGAAGACAGTCCTGATGTGGTAGATCCTGATAACAATTTGCTAATGCATAAATTGATATATTTGTTGAATTTACACCATGATTTCCCCAATTGTTATCCGTCACGCGTTGTGAAACAACTTCCATTAGTTTAACAAATTGGGGAATAATGATCGCCGCTGTTGTCCTGTTCGTGCCGCATATTAGTCCAGATTCTGAAATTCGAGGATCGGCTTCACAAATTAAAGCAAAATTCAGCAACAAAATAACCATCCAATTTAAAAGTGGAAAATTTGAGCTGGATATATTCATCTCAATTTTCATGAACAAGCTGCTACTGCATACGAACAAACAAAATTGATCACACGAATGGAGAAGCTGAATGACTCCTCCTTCGTCTTGCTCTATGAGATTTATTTTAGTTCTAAACTTTAGTTTTTGATTAATTAACAAGAAAACAGAAATATGTTTGTTAGAAATGGGAAGAGGAGAAGAATAAATGATTATTTATTTTTGACTAGTGTTGTTCAAAAATGATTCGGACTTTACAGCCAACCCTTGTCTGCTACGTTCCTCTTTTTATGTGTCCCTATTTGCTAAAATTTGACCTATTTCTACTATTAAAAGTCTTTATCTACTTTGTGCCTACTCTAATTATTATAATTTTTCCATGGTGTAATCTGTCAAAATAATATATGTATTGTTTAATCCTTATCTGCTTACTAATATATCTAATACATAACACATAAATATATTCTTTAATTTGGCTTCGAATCATATATATGTCCTTCAATTTTGAATTTGCACAAGTAGACAATTAAACTTGTATAAAATTGAACAAATAGACACACACGTCCTACATGTCAGTTTTTATCTTATGTGGTGTCTAACGTGTATTTTGCCATGTAAGACTCATGTGTTTATTTGTTTAAAAGTTGAATAGTTAAAGTATCTATTTGAGCATTATGAAAGTTAGAATTTGAAGTCAAGTTTAGGGTCTATATTATGTTTATATCTAATAGTACTTACTTATTACTTTTTATTTTTAGTCGATTTCAAGAAATAGCATATTTATTTAGAAATAAGTTAACTTTAAAAATAATTATTTAATCTTTAATGAAATGTTTATAGTAATATAAATACCAAAGTAAAACTATCAGATAATGGTGTATTTATTATTACTCAAGTCATAGTCAAGCAAATTGTTTCTTGGTTGAACGGGCATTGCCATAGTCCTATAGGAAGTTTCTAGAGTCCGAAACTCAAAGGGTAGAAATTTTTTACAAAAATTCCAAAACGGTATATAAAATTTTATATTAACCAAAACGGTAAAATCGCTGCAGGAGTAAATCGCTGCTCCGGCAGCGATTTAGCAAAATTTTTTTTTTTTTTAATAAAAAAATGAAATCGCTGCCCGAGCAGCGATTTCAAAAAAATAAATAAATAAATAAATCGCTGCCGGGGCAGCGATTTTTTTTTTTTTAAAATCGCTGCCCGAGCAGCGATTTATTAAAAAAAAAATAAAAAAAATTACATAAATCAGATAATGGTGTATTTATTATTACTCAAGTCATAGTCAAGCAAATTGTTTCTTGGTTGAACGGGCATTGCCATAGTCCTATAGGAAGTTTCTAGAGTCCGAAATTCAAAGGGTAGAAATTTTTTACAAAAATTTCAAAACGGTATATAAAATTTTATATTAACCAAAACGGTAAAATCGCTGCAGGAGTAAATCGCTGCTCCGACAGCGATTTAGCAAAAAATTTTGCGATTATAAAAAAATTACTTATAAGTTATATATTTAAATTTTAAAAAATATTATAATTTTTTTTATATATATAAAATCGCTGTATTAACATTTTTGCGATTTAATAATTTTTTTTTTAATTTTATATTAATCAAAACGGTATTAACATTTTTGCGATTTAATAAAATTTTTCTTATAAGTTATATATTTAAATTTTAAAAAATATTATAGAAAAAATATTATAATTTTTTTATATATATAAAATCGCTGTATTAACATTTTTGCGATTTAAATTATTTTTTTTTAATTTTATATTAATCAAAACGGTATTAACATTTTTGCGATTTAATAAAATTTTTCTTATAAGTTATATATTTAAATTTTAAAAAATATTATAATTTTTTTTAATATAAAATCGCTGTATTAAAAAATTTAAATATTTTTTTTAAAAAAAAAGCTTCGTGCAGCGATTTAATAAGGAAATTTTTTTTCTTTAAATAAATCGTGGCCCTAGCAGCGTTTTAATAAAAAAAAAAATTTAAAAAAATAAATCGCTGCCCGTAGCAGCGATTTATGTAATTTTTTATTTTTTTTTTTAATAAATCCCTGCTCGGGCAGCGATTTCATTTTTTTATTAAAAAAAAAAATTTTTTGCTAAATCGCTGCCGGAGCAGCGATTTTACTTTGTAAATCGCTGCTCCTGCAGCGATTTTACCGTTTTGGTTAATATAAATTTTTATATACCGTTTTGAAATTTTTGTAAAAAATTTCTACCCTTTGAGTTTCGGACTCGAAGTTTCTATCTCCCTTCTAGTAGTTAAATAATCACATGCGTTTGCCCCAAGTAAAACAAATAAATTACACAATTAAGACGAAATGTCAAATGGAAAATTGACTAAAAGTAAATCAAGTATTGATACATCACTAATGACATCTTTCTTGGCTGCCAAGAGCTATAATTGTATTTTATTTTATTTTTCAAAAAGATGATGATGAAGAAAAACGATTAACACGATTTAAAAAAAAAGTTGAGAGAAGGAAAATGTCCAAAAGAATCAACTATTGATAGTTGAGCTTTGCTTGTTCATTTTAAATTGTGTATGTTTTTTTTAAGAAATAATAATCAATAAAAATATTTTATTGTAATACTTATAATAATTGATGTGTAATCTTAAATCTTGAAAAATAATTTGAGAAATAAATAAAAAAACATCACTTAGCTAGTATAATTGTAGTTGTAGAAACATATTAAAGTCAAGTACTAAAGAATATGATGTTTGTCGAAATACACATGGTAATATAATATATTATATAAAAATAAGTAAATAGACTATTCCTAGATTGCACCTATGGTCCATAGATTCTACACCTCTGTCGGATCATCAGACACAAAATTAATGCTAAGAATTTCCTATATTACATATGTTAATAAAATTATAACATTTCATATTTATATCAAATTATTAAATATGTAATATTTGTAAAAGGAATTGAATTCATTTAATTAATTAAAATTATACTTTCATGTAACAATTTTATCTGTTAAATTAAACTAGTGAAAGTGTGTTTTAATATTAAATTATTAAATTATCAAAAATATTTTAATGTATATTTTCAATTGTCACTTTGGAGTATATGTGTGAAATTTGAACTTTAAACTCCATGTGCATTGAAATGTTGTAAGTTGTAACATAAAATTACTATTACAATTTTTTCAAATAATCCATCGTGAACAAAAGTCAACTGTGGACGCAAAGAAATAAATATAGTAGTTAAAACGACCAACGAATTATTATAACCTTTTTTTTAAAAAAATATCAAGAAAGGAATAACAAAGAAAACGAAAAAATAAATATAGACAAAATCAATATAATAAAAATATAAAAACTAACATTGCTTTTGCGTCTAGAGTGGAGTAGTAGACAGTAATACACATCGATATCGTTTTTTTTTAAAAAAAATTACTTTTAAAAATATGAAATTTCCTTACGTGGCGACCTACAATTTCGCCAACGAATTTATTAAAATATAATGATTATTTTGACTAAAATCTCATATTTATATTTTAATATTTATATAAATAATTTATTAAAAATAATAATATAATTTTTTTAAAATTAAAATTTTAATTCCGCCTTCACTATAACAAAAATAATCATTAGTGACATTTAATTCTTAATTGTTGTAATTTTAGCAGTGATTATTACTCTTTGTATATGTCCCTAAAGTCTTTAGCGATATTGATTTCAATGGCACTTAACTAATACCGATAAAAACTTTATCACTATTTATTAATATCAATATTTAATACCGCTAAAAATTATTTTTGTTGTAATGCTTAGACTTTTACCTCTCTCGAACGTAAAAAGTAAAATGACCCAATGGAAGGATGGTTCTAGGAATGGCAATATATTATTAGGAAGATGAAAAGAAATGTCAACTAACGACGACAAAAAAAATCTATTGTTTTTTATAAAAAATAAATAAAAATACGTTATGTATTAGTTAGTGTATTATTATATCCCCACCATCATGTCAATTGCAGAAGTTATTGACTAACAATAAATTTTTACAGGATAATTATGGAGTAGTTGTAATTTTTACCCCCATAGTTATTTATAAATTAATTATGATTTTGATTATTGTGATATTTTATTAAGCATTTTAGATTTTGGATTAATTCAAATATCTGTGTTTTGGTTCCTTTATTTAGAAATGTGTTATAATATACACAAGGCTATAAATTGTTTTAGTGCTTCCCAATTTGTTAACTTTATAAAAATTTACTAGAAAATGGATCAAACTTGCACGTTTCAATTAATTAAAGATTAATTATACTTAATCGAACGTTAGAGGGACCAAATAGAATTTATCAATCTTTTAGGGACTAAAAGAGCAAACATCCGTTTTTCTTTTTCTGTCAAATTAAAATTTGTGGAGTCCTTACTCCTTACCGTATTCATCTGGCAAATCTATTAATTTTCCAAAGAAGCTTCTAAGTTGTTTTGTTTCATAAATATTTTGATCCATTCCGTCGCGTCTAGTTTACGTACAAAACATAGCGATAATACATACTTTATATTAAATAATTTATATATAATATACATATTCAGTATACTATATTGTGTATCTATGTATATTTTAGCTATGTTAGTAAATTAATTGGCTGAAAAGTATAGTACTTAACTATTCCAAGTCAAAATGCAGAAAAATTAATTTATTTACAACTAATTGCTAGGTATATATTTTCGAGTCCGAAACTCAAAGGGTACAAATTTTTTACAAAAATTCCAAAACGGTATATAAAATTTAATATTAACCAAAACGGTAAAATCGCTGCAGGAGCAGCGATTTACAAAGTAAAATCGCTGCTCCGGCAGCGATTTAGCAAAACAGCGATTTCAAAAAAAAAAAATTTTTTTTTTTAATAAATCGCTGCCGGGGCAGCGATTTATAAAAAAAAAAAAAATTTTATTAAATCGCTGCCCAAGCAGCGATTTATTAAAAAATAAAATAAAAATATATATATATTACATAAATCGCTGCCCCGGGCAGCGATTTATTTATAAAAAAAATTTCCAGCAATTTATTTTAAAAAAAAAAAATTTTTTTATTAAAACGCTGCTAGGGGCACGATTTATTTAAATAAAAAAAATTTCCTTATTAAATCGCTGCACGAAGCTTTTTTTTAAAAAAAAATATTAAAATTTTTTAATACAGCGATTTTATATTAAAAAAAATATAATATTTTTTAAAATTTAAATATATAACTTATAAGAAAAATTTTATTAAATCGCAAAAATGGTAATACCGTTTTGATTAATATAAAATTAAAAAAAAAATTATTAAATCGCAAAAATGTTAATACAGCGATTTTATATATATAAAAAAATTATAATATTTTTTAAAATTTATAATATTGTTTGAATTCCGTATCTAATTAAATATTGTCACATAAAATAAAATAGAGAAAGTATTAATTAGACTTTTCAAAAATAATTTTTTTAAAAAAATATTTATATTTATTTATAATCTTATATAAAAAATAAATGGTAGATGAAAGAGAGGAAGCAATAACCTGCCAATATTCGACAGTGGCCGTACGCATGCGTGCTCGCTTGGATTTATTTTGCCCACTCCCCCCTACCATCACTGCAAACTCTGCAAGTAGGCCACTGATAAAGTGAAATTCAAGATAATATTAATTTTTATTTGTTTAGAAAATTATTTTTTCATAAATTATTTTTAAAGAGTATGTCAAATTATAATATTGACAACTAAAGGATGGAGGGAGAACCTCTTCAGTATTTAGGATAGTTTAGTTATGCTATATAAATTGTTGATAAGAAAATTGTGAGATGAATTTGAAATTTCGTTAGATATTTATTTAATTTTTTTTTATAATATGTTTTTTTATAAGCGTAAAATTTTTTTAAGTTATATATTTAAATTTTAAAAAATATTATAATTTTTTTATATATATAAAATCGATGTATTAACATTTTTGCGATTTAATAATTTTTTTTTATATTAATCAAAACGGTATTAACATTTTTGTGATTTAATAAAATTTTTCTTATAAGTTATATATTTAAATTTTAAAAAATATTATAATTTTTTTAATATAAAATCGCTGTATTAAAAAATTTTAATATTTTTTTTTAAAAAAAAGCTTCGTGCAGTGATTTAATAAGGAAATT
This sequence comes from Solanum chilense, assembly GCA_032847665.1. Lineage (NCBI taxonomy): Eukaryota > Viridiplantae > Streptophyta > Magnoliopsida > Solanales > Solanaceae > Solanum > Solanum chilense. Next base: position 52,864,330 of record CM064964.1, read on the forward strand.
TTTTTTATTTAAATAAATCGTGCCCCTAGCAGCGTTTTAATAAAAAAAAAAATTTTTTTTAAAATAAATTGCTGGAAATTTTTTTTATAAATAAATCGCTGCCCGGGGCAGCGATTTATGTAATATATATTTTTATTTTTTTTGAAATCGCTGCTTGGGCAGCGATTTCATTTTTTTATTAAAAAAAAAAAAAATTTGCTAAATCGCTGCCGGAGCAGCGATTTTACTTTGTAAATCGCTGCTCCTGCAGCGATTTTACCGTTTTGGTTAATATAAAATTTTATATACCGTTTTGGAATTTTTGTAAAAAATTTGTACCCTTTGAGTTTCGGACTCATATATTTTCAAGTACTTCTAAAAAGAAATTCAAACGATACTTTAGTGGTAACAAGCATTTTTTAAAAATTTATGCTTATATACATAGTTAATAAGGAAGTCTAGAAGACTTTATCGAATAATAATATTATCAAAGAGTTGTGAATTCTGAGATTTTAACTAATTCCTAGGTATATATTTTCAAGTACTTCTAAAAAGAAATTCAAACGATACTTTAGTGGTAACAAGCATTTTTTAAAAATTTATGCTTATATACATGGTTAATAAGGAAGTCTAGAAGACTTGATCGAATAACAATATTATCATAGAGTTGTGAATACTGAGATTTTAACTCATTGCTAGGTTGATTAAAAAGTCGTCTCCAATTGGACTTTTTGCTCATAAGTAAATGGTATTGGATGATTATCTGTCACATGTAACATCAACCATATGATATAAATGGGAATAATACGAGGAATGAAAGTCATTTAACGCCATTTCTTGTTATAGACTAAAAAATTGAAGTTCTTTTTTAAATAGATAATACTGATTTTCGAATGTAACAAGAATCTGAATTAATCAATTCTAAGCGAACATATAAAGCAAAAACAGTACAAATAAGATTGGGTCAACATGTTTAATTCATTTTGGAATCAAAGTCAAAAAAAGAACATTTTTACAGTCATTTTCAGATAAATGGCTCACACGAGGAGTCTTCGAAATGCCTAGTAATTAGTATAAGTCAATCCCCTAATATTGAACATAGATCTTTCTTTCCTTTTTTTTTTTTTTTTTTGTCAAGCAAAGTTTGCAAGTTGGGATAATAGTGGGATGGTTTGAAAAAAATGTAGGAACTAAGTGTTAATTGCTCGAAGAAAAATATTTTTCATAGAAAATTATATATTTTTTGATAATATTTTTATTTCACCTAGCAAAAATATCATTGGGTTTAGGCCTAACAGGATGGTCAAGGAAGGAAACAATTGGAAAGTCATTAACACTATATTTGGATCATTGTTATTTATTGTATTGTTATTATACCTATAATGTTTAGTTTGATTGTTAGTTAAAATGTTAAAATATTTGCATTGTATTGTTATATTTAGTTGTTACGTAACCACGAAAACTCTTATTTTATGGAACAACATATTTGGTGTGTTCCCATTGTTACTAATTTCTTTTGTCAATTATATATTTACATAATATTTCAAAATATTATTTTACCCTTTAGCTTAATTATTTGAATCTAATCAGTATTCAAGCTTCCTACCTTAGAATAATTAGGATATTTTAGAAAATTTATAAATTACAATACAGTACGATACGATCAAACCAATCAAGTAAAATGTTATTAAACAACACCAAATAATACAGTCTAGCCAAACATTGTATCAATCATACAATATAATACAATAGAGTACAATATAATATAATACATTATGAAACAATGAGTAACAATAATCGTAACAAAGTGTAAAACTTGTTATTTCTATTTTAAGTAAATAAGTTATTTTTCTTATTTTTACGAAATATTTTTAACAAAAATATTTTGTATCAATTAAATATAAAAGATCAAAAATATATACTCCCTATCAAACACACCCTAATGATGTGTTGGCTGAGTTTTCTTCTTGTTTTTGGTGGGTTGGTGAAGATTTTGATTTATGAAACCCCAACCATGGGAAATGACTTCAAAATTCAAAAACAACGGCTGTTAGATTGAAGTTAGTACTCCTACTTTTCGTCCTCTTTTCTTTTGTTTCTTTCTTTAGTCCTTTAATCTTAACGTAAATTATTAATTTTATTTCTAAACTAGTGACAATCTTAAAAAAATCTATTTATATGACTAATTAAACTAGATATATTTTTAATTTATTGCAAAACATAGCAAGTGCTCTCAAACTCTTCTATGACATGTAACTCTCAATAAAAAGTCGAGAGAATGAAGTGTTGAAAACACCATAAACTTAGTGATAATTTAAGGGTGTATTTTACTCATATTGCAAGATCAGGGGTGTATTTAAATTCATTTAGTCAAGTAAATGGGTGTTTTAAAGCTGAAAATAATTTTGGGAAAAAATTAATAATTTACACCTTGTTTAGGGATGTTTCAAATACTTTCTCCCTAATAAAAATGTTTGTTTAAATTAATTAGCAAGCATTTTTGTGTCTGCACAAATTTTAACCTAGATCAATATTTACGCATTAATGAATGGCTTGTCCCATATATAGAAATGATGTTTTGGTCCTCAAAGACCCCTCAAAATGGTTCTAAAGAATTTGTTTTATGAATTATGATTACAAGGAAGAATAAGAAGAAGACTCGTTGAAATTTGAATGGGAGAATATTGAAGAATTTAATTAAAAGAGAAACGAAAAGCACAATGGAATACTTATTTTGAGTCTTGGAGTATACTAAAAAAAATCAAAATAGATAAAGGAACATTAGTGGAGCATGAAAAAAGAACAGTAAAATGATATTTCGGAAGTGATGAAATTTGAGATTTTAAATTTGAGTCTTGGAGAATGAAAATACTATGTTGGAAATGACTGCTCCAAAAATAATCTTATAATATACGAATTTAAAAATTTAAGCAGATTTCTATACATATATGGCACATTAGATTTATTTTTATTTTTTAAAAAAACATATTATTAGGATATTTTCACACTAATGTTTTTGGTGCCAAATAGAAATCCTTATGGTAATTAATAAGTACTTTAACTACTTTTATATAAGGGATAATAGTACTTTTGATTCCTCAATTAATGATAAATTTGACTTTGGTTCTGGTGATTTATGAATAAGCACATCTAACCTTAAATATGTGTTTTTGGTGCCTTTTAGATAGAAAATACATTTGGGCTATTTTTAGAAGTAAATGTCTTCAAATATAAAGTAACAATACAAACTTAACATAGTATATCGATGAAAATAATAAATAATTTTGAAATTTTGTGAATATTCACTAGCAAAGGGGATCAAAAATGCATATTTCATGTAATTAAAGATTAAATATAATTAATCAGATATCATAATTATAAAATTGAAATTTATCAATAATTGAGTGATAAAAAGTGCTAGTAACCCTTTATTCAATTCATCTCTAGAATATTTAGAGTTCCACTTTTATTTAAACTAAAATTAACATATTCAAGTTTTTCAAAAATTCAAATTTATCTCTACTTAATTTTGAACTCATTTTAATTGATATTATAAAATTGACTAACATGATATATTTAAGGGTGAAACAAGAAACAAAAATAATAATGGTGGCATAATCGATTTAAGTAAATCCGTTCATTAATAGTGTATCATTTTTCTAAAAATAATTGATAAAAGGTTAAGCTTAATCATAGTATTAGACTAATCAAAACTTCTTTTTCCCCTAATATTTCAACATACTTGAGCAAAACGTGACTCGTTTTTAAATCTCCAAATCTAGTGAGATTTGATTAGCAAAAAATTTATCAATTTTGAGTAATAGTAAAGGTACGAAACTAAAACGGTAGAAAATATTAACAAAAATTCCAAAAGGGTATATAAAATTTTATATAAACCAAAACGGTAAAATCGCTCCGCACGCAGCGATTTACTTTTACTGAAAAAGTTAAATCGCTGCTGGGGCAGCGATTTTGCCAAAAAGTATTTTTTTTTTAAAAAAAAAATAAATCGCTGCCTAGGCAGCGATTTACAAAAAAAAAAATTTTTTTTATATAAATCGCTGCTACAGTAGCAGCGATTTATTAAAAAAATATTTTTTATATAAATCGCTGCTACAGTAGCAGCGATTTATTAAAAAAATATTTTTTATATAAATCGCTGCTACAGTAGCAGCGATTTATATCAATTTTTTAAATAAATCGCTACTGTAGCAGCGATTTATTTAAAATTTTTTTTTTTATTAAATCGCTGCGATAAGCAATTTTTTAAACTAAAAAAAATTAAAAATTTTAAAACAGCGATTTTATATATAAAAAAAGATTATAATATTTTTTAAAATTTATGTATATAACTTATAAGAAAATATACATTATTTTAAAAAAATTAAAAATAAGTAAAGTAATAAATATATTTTCTTTCTAAAAAAAGATATTATATTGAATTTAAATTTAAATAATATTTGAATTTAAATAATTAATTTTTTTAAATAAAAAATTAAAGGAGAAAAATTATTTAATTGAATTCAAGTACATCCCTAATCACACCTATTAATTATAATTTTTTTTTATATATAAAATCGCTGTTTTAAAATTTTTAATTTTTTTTTAGTTTAAAAAATTGCTTATTGCAGCGATTTAATAAAAAAAAAATTTAAATAAATCGCTGCTACAGTAGCGATTTATTTAAAAAAATGATATAAATCGCTGCTACTGTAGCAGCGATTTATATAAAAAATATTTTTTTAATAAATCGCTGCTACTGTAGCAGCGATTTATATAAAAAATATTTTTTTAATAAATCGCTGCTACTGTAGCAGCGATTTATATACAATTTTTTTTTTTTTTTTTGTAAATCGCTGCCTAGGCAGCGATTTACATAGAAAAAATAATTTTATTTTTTTTTATGTAAATCGCTGCCTAGGCAGCGATTTATGTTTTTTTTTAAAAAAAAATACTTTTTGGCAAAATCGCTGCCCTAGCAGCGATTTAACTTTTTCCGTAAAAGTAAATCGCTGCGTGCGGAGCGATTTTACCGTTTTGGTTTATATAAAATTTTATATACCCTTTTGGAATTTTTGTTAATATTTTCTACCGTTTTAGTTTCGTACTCTTATTAATCTCTTGAGTATAAACGCAGATAGAGGCAGCTTACCTTCCATAACTATTTTAATTCAATTTCCAACTATGCACGTCATCTTTACATAATTATTACTTGTTCCTTGTCATTAATTATCACATTTTCCTTTCACATGATTTTTAGAAAGTTATCAATAAGAAACGTATTTTACAAAATTACCCTTTATCTCTATTTGTGTACTCAATAATCAATATTGTTTACTTTCAAAAACAACTACAATTTGAACGGAAAAAATAATAAAAAAATTATTCTATCTTGTTTTTGTAAATTAATAAATATTTGGAAACAATTATTTTCATTAGTTGTTGGGTTAGAAAAAGAAAGACAATAATCCTATCTGAGAATTGAAAAATGAAAAAAAAAAAAAGGAATTTTGTGTGGGTTCATTTTAAATGATATATATTCAAGTTTAAAGTAAATGGTTATGATAAAGTATATTTGTTTAGTTTCTGAGAATGTAACTTTATTACATGGGTAGATTCTGTATTTTTTTTATTTTATTTTTGAGTTTCTTAGGTCTACTGTCTAGGTCCCCGTTGGTAAAATGTTATCTCTTTTTGTATGGATATATTTAGTAGATGATTAACACCGTAGATGAAAAATCTTATATTTGTCGCTGACCGCAACTCAACTCTTTTCCAAGTGGTCGACAATTATAGAAGCTAAAAGTAGCCTATAGTAAGTAGTCCACTTTTCATAACAGACAAGTCGAATATCACCTCTCATTTGCAAATCTTTTTCAAGCATAAGGTGTAAAAGTGAGATTTTGGTATTCATACAGAAGTGTATAGTAATCAGGAGAAGAAATAACACATAAATGAGACCTAGCTATCACAACAGAAAAACATCCCCAAACCCACTGTTGTTTGCGTAGTATGGAAAGAGCCATGAGCCATGAGCCATGAAAGAATGATTTACATTGACGTTCAACTCGAACCAAAACTGAAGCTATTCGTGACAGAGTCACAGGACTAAAACCGACCAGAGGCCCTGTTCCGGGAGGCTACCTGATTTTAGGAGGCCTTCTGCTTTCTTTATTCTCACGATCCAACTCATAGCAACGATCTGCGTGTGCTCTGAGAAATGCAGGCTCTTGAAACAAATTTCAAGCATCGGTGTTTTGTGATTCCCTGTCAATTTCTTAGTTGACATTTTTTTACAGCCTGCAGTTTTATGCTTTACTTTGGTATAATAGCGCCTTAAATTACTCTTCTTTCACCAAAGACAATACTGGAATCCCTTTAGTTGAAAAACTTGAGCACTTCACCCGCAGCTCATCACCCACCTCAAAGTCCTTCTTCATACCAGACTACACCAAAAAAGTAAAATTTCATTTGACTTTGGAATTAGAATCTCCAGGTGAGACAAACGAAATTCGATTATGAATATCTAAAAGGGGCACGATGCATAATAGAAACTAGCGGGACCATCATAATATTTGTTAAGGCTTTTGTGAATACTATATGGCTAAACAAGGAAAAGATGGAAAGCAAGCAATGTTCATCTATAGAAACATAAAAATAAAGCAAGGGTGATAACAATAACTTGCCGAGCCAAGCAAGGACAACATAATGACAAGAGTTTCACATAAAGCAGACTTATTAATGTAAAAAGTTGAAAATAACAGAGGAACTTTGAGAAAGTAAAGTCAAACATACCTCAAAACGATACATTCCACGAATTCCACCACCCAAATCAAGCACCAAACCAAGGGCACGAATTTGATGCACTTTTGCTGTTACTTTCATACCAAGCTTTAGTTTGTTTGCACTCATAGGGGTCTCAGACATAGCGTCATCCTTCTCTGACCCAATTTGAGATTGCAGGCCTACTTCAGGAGTATGTTTCTGCTCACTTTCATCATCACTTATTAGGTCAAGAATGGCATCCTTGCTTCTTTTGGACTTCTTTGCACTTCTAGAAGAAAAACCGGATTCTGAAAGTGAGGACGATATCCTTGTCTTCTTCTCAGATTTAGAAGCACTTTGAGATCCATTATCACCTTTCGAATTCAGAGCATCACTTTTTTCCTCCTCATCACACTCCGCTGCACTACGGATTAGAACTGCTGGTGTAGCTGAATTCAAAGTTGAATCATTAGTTACAGGTCCCATAGTAGCACCTTGGTTTTCTTGCTCATTGGATTTATCCTCAATGGCAGCCCAAACATTAACCTCTTGACTAGTAGGAGCAACAGGTTCATCAACACAAATGTCTGTCTTAGATTTAGGTCTAGGCAGGGTGGCTTTTAATGATAAATTAATATTACCACGAACGTCCTGTCCTATACACATTAAAGAAAGTTGCTGTCCCACAGATACCACATCTGAAACTCTGGAAACCTAAAAGTAAAAAAAAAGACACAAATTAATCACAAAACAATAACATGGAAGGAATAGCCAGTCTAGCCTAAACCTCCATGCCTCAAACTTTGTTCCTCAAGTACAGAAAGGACAAAATTAACTATTTGACTTATGCGTTTAACATAGCTTTAGAAACTATAAATTGATGCATGATTTACACAATTTTTACAAATAGACATTAACCTTTGCTGAAAGAAAAAAAATTGAGAGGAACATGGCACAGACTGCAAGCAATATTCTAGTTAAATTTCAAAGTTTCAAAGAAAAGTTTTACACTTGCCCTTGAAAGCAATGATCTACTACCACAGGAGGTCATGATTATTTTCTGCAAATAGTCTCAAGCTCTATTTGCATGGCACGGGTGAGCAATTGCAAATTAGTAAGGTAATATCGACTCCTGTAGAGTGAGTACTAATTACTATGACTGAGCGAGTTCAAAAAGCATTAAGTTTTAAACTGCTAAGATCCTTGGCAGTATAAAGTTTTGATAGCGAAGGAGGAAAAAGAGAACTTACCGGGTCGTGTGATAATTCTGAAATATGTAAGAGGCCCTGTTGTCCACCATTAAACTCCACAAAGGCGCCATATTCTTTAACAGATACAACAATACCTTTATATACGCCTCCAATCTCAATTTCACGTCCAATTATAAAATCAACCTGTCAGCAGTAAATTGCAAAGGATGGAATTGATTGGCTCAGAAGCTTTCAAGAACAGTGAAGCCAAAGTAAAGTGAAAAACAAGGTATAGAAACATCTGTAGCACTTGAGGAACTTTCAAGACAAACCTTTTTTTTTTAAATACCTAATTCACCATTCTGTCTTAGCTGTTCTCCTTACTTCAGTTACATGATTGTGCTCAATCTTTAGAAAAAATGTTACATGCTAAAATAATAGGCAGTTTTTCTCCAAATGGAATACAGTGCCAAAAGCAGTTCTCATCTAACCTACAGCAAGTAAACAGAAGGGGAACACAAAATTACCTTCTCCTGTACTTTCTCCATCACCGACTGATTTTTGGCAATTATAGTAAGTGTTCCATCACTAACCGAGATCCGTGCACCTACATTATAAATCAGCAAGGAGAAATGAACGCAATCTTAGGAGTAACAAAGGAATCAGCTGGAGAAATTAAAAATGAAAACTACGGCCTGGAAAGAACACCATTAGAAAGTGTTTACATATGAAAATACAGTGCTGTAAGATACACATTATCTGTCTCTGTGTGTATCCATTTGTTAGAGAGGTTAGAGTCCTTCCCTCATGAGTCAGCTTCTGAGGCTAAGTTGGGCACAAGTTTCATATCTTTACAAAACTTAACAAGGCAAAGCGATAATGTGTATAAGCAATATGAAGCAAAAGAAAAAACTGGTTTACAACAGCATATTAGGAGCCAAAAACCAAGTATTCCTGCAACAAGTTTGAAGGGAAGAAAATTCTACTTAGAAAGTCAAGAACAGTTGGCATTAGAGTTACATCAATGATCATACACAAGAGAGGAATGAAAAAGAATATTATTAACCACGCCTTCATGTCAAAGATCACCCAAAGTAACCAGGTAAAAGTAACAGAGAAGTCTAATGCAAACTGTTGACTGCACCTGTTTCATCTTCAATTTTCCTCTTCAAAGCACCAACAGGACCAATCAAGCGACGAAGTGCATCATTGCTGTATTTTGACGTAACTGTATTTGAAGCATTCATCAAAAGAGACATGTTAAATGAAGTGAAACTAAGGAGTTAGAGAAACATAAGATCAATGACTGAAGCTAATTACCTAGCCGAGGAGAATATATGTTATCCTGAATACGTGGAGCACTTATCTCACGCTCCATGTGCTCGAGGATTTGAAGCCTCCCTTTAAGTGCGGGATCTAGACTCTCACATATGATATCCAAAGGAATTCCAGCAGGTTTAATATCTAATTGTATGGCCGTTACACCATTACGGGTACCAGCAATCTTAAAATCCATGTCACCCAGATGATCCTCCAGACCCTAGAGGAGTTACTTAATCAGGTAAGTAAACTCGCACCAAATTTAGAGAAAGAAAGAGACCAGCTTCAGACAAAAGAAACTTAGGATATAACTTAAACCAATAAGCCAGAGGAAGAGCAGTAATATAGACTATACAATTGGTGATGGTAAGTAAAGTTTTGAAGTTGATAACTCTTGTTTACATGATTTGCAGTTTTCAATGACATAAGTTTTATGAGCATATAGTTCTGGACTTCTGGTGTGAAGTAAAATATATTCATGCCAATGCAAGTAAGGCAGAAAGACAAGGTTCAGACTGGGGGCTTTTCAAGTCAAACGGATGCAAAAACACACAAGACCAAGCTAGAACATGAACCAAATGGAGACACACAACAGTTGAATCCAAGTTTATACCAAAGCAAGAAATAGCAGGTTTTCATATATTTGGTGAAATCCAAGAGGAAATAAAAGGTCATATGAGAAGTCAAGAATTTCATACTACAATCATAATCATGCAAGCAAGTGTTGGCTAAATAGAAGATACACCTCTTAGAGCCTAGGCCTTTAGTGATCGGATGATTTCACAACTTTAAAGCACACTTTCAAGGTGACCAAATAAATTGAACTTACTCCAGCCGCCGGTATAGAGCAATAGTTTATGAGCTTCCAATTATTGTCTTGAAAAAAAGATCCAAAATCCTAATATCCATTTGGAATACTGAACAAGGTAAATTTTACCACCAAGCCTACACGATATTTACCGAAACTAATTTGTTTGTTTTTCCATCCCTTGAGCATTCATTAGAAGATGCTTCTTTCCCTCTTTTTTGTCCCCTTCACTGAACTTCACAGAGCTAAGACAAACATTCAAAAAGATTAAAACAACAGTCCTCACCAGAATATCAGTCAATAAACGATAATCCTTGATTTCACCAGTTGATGGGTCAACTTCACTAACAAGCCCTATCGACAGACCTGCTACATGTTCTCTTACAGGAATGCCAGAATCCATCAAAGCCATGCTGCCTGCAGCAACCAAATAAACAGGAAGATGATGTTTGCATTTTGAAAGGAGAATTATAACTTACAAGCAGAGACTTAGATTAGAGAAATCTTCTTAGAGATTTTTCCACTCAAAATTTCATCATGGTTAGTGCATAATGAAAGTGTGAAAACGTCTGACAAATATTTCCAGATTGAAAAACCTTGAGATCAAGAAAATTGAGAAATTACCTCCACAGACAGTTGCCATTGATGTCGAGCCATCAGATGCCATGACTTCAGAATTGATTCGGACTGTGTATGGAAAATCATCTTCAGGGGGTAATACAGCAAGCAGAGCCTTTTCAGCAAGAGTGCCTGTAGAAGATTAAGCATCCAGTATCAAGAAAATGATCCACAAATTACCCTGGAGATGCTGTAATTAGAAAAAGATACCACGAACATAAATTACGTAGCAATTGAACAGAAAGACCAAGAAACCAAAAAGATGATCCAAGTGGACAGAGACTCAAAAACTAGAACCAGTTATACCAGACGATATAAATATTTATTAATCAAACATAAAGAACAATGCAGGCAACCCAACCCCTACTTTACGATATTGCATGAGAGAGACATAAGATCTTCTCTTTTTTTCCTTTAGCCAGTATTTGGTTTTTACATGAAACAAGGAAACAACAATAAAACAAGAAAAATAAGGTTAATGGGAAAGGGATGAGAGTACATTATCAACATTTCTCTTCCCTCGTTGTTAGTACAAAATGGCATAAATGTTTCCACATACTGAGGTTGATTACAAGTTACAACTGCAAATTGACAATCTAGTATTAAGGTGCATTTACAGCTTTCACTAACTTCAGGACCAGACCATATTATAAACCTGAGAACTGAACAGCTTACCATGACCAACTTCACGCCTATTCAGGCCAGTTCGTTTGCCAACTTCATTTGTACAAAACGGTGGAAAACTATAATGCAGCATGAAACGCTTGCTTGAAGGACCGACCAGGGAATCCAAACGTTGAGCATCCCCAGGTGCTCCAAGGGTAACAGTGCAAAGGACCTGTATAAACATCTCATAAGGGATAATGAATGACAACAAGATTGCATATTTGCAAGTGATGATAACCCTAAATCATAGTACATCATGTATTCTTAGTGAAAAATGAATATACTGACCTGAGTATCCCCTCTTGAAAAAATTGCAGATCCATGTAATACAGGTAAATTACCAGCTTCACAGTACAAAGGCCTAACTTCATCAAGACACCTTCCGTCCACTCTAAGCCCTTCAGAAATGATCCTTCTGCGAACAACCTGATGTTGTCAGAAACTTGAGGAGGTTAATATCACAAAATGAATTAAAAGCTAAAACCTTAGTTTAGGATGTAAAAAGAAGCCCAAACAAATAGTCCTTAAAATGCAGTAACTGAAGTATTGAAGTCTTTATTTAGAATATGTCAATGTTTGCTAATGGACTTATATAGCCAAAAAACACATGCAACCTACTATTGACCAATCATGAGGGAAATACACATTAGTTTGCCAAAGATAAAATGCATGAGGAAATAACCTAGAAGGTCAATCATTGATCATGTGATCCTCTGCAATCAACAAAAGGAAAAGAAGAAACAAAAAATTTTCTGTTTATAAATGATGTAAAAATAAAACCTCAAAATCAGAAGCACAAAAGATGAACTTCAGCATCTACAAGCATACCTGTTTCCTCACTGTATCAACTGTCTTTGGTAGAATTTTTAGGCCTTCCTCATCACCTTCTTCCTCAAGAGCTCTTTTAACGTCCTGTGTGATTTTTTCCAAAGCTTCTCCACGCTCGAACTGAATAAGAATGGAAAACATAGTATTAATGAGGTGAAAAGAAGGTACCTGCAGCCTTTATCAATAGACTATATAACATGAATAGTGAAAAACAGTGAAGTTCCTAAATTCATCTTCCAGTAAGAAAATAGATACCTTTCCATAAGTAGGGTCTGTAAAAACAGCTTCTATAGGTTCTTTGGCCAGATTCTGAATCTTTTCAAATGTTTTTTCTGATACCATAGACAGCTTATACTCTTTCTTCTGCTTACCAGCTTTAGCTGCGAGTCTAATTTGAGGGTCAAGATACTTAACAGCCTGAATATTCAAAAAATCAAAATTATTGGTTTGGAGTTATGGAGAAGCAGTGACAAATTGATAGCCAGCAATGTCTCACCTCTGGATGAGCAAGTCTCAAAGCAGCTTCCAAATCCTTTTCAGATATTTCACGAGCTTGGACATCTATCATCAAAGTTTTATCCCTCGTACATGCATATACCAAGTTAAGATCACTGATGCTAAGCTGCATGACATCCAATAAGAAGACTTTAATCAAGGGACAGGACTGCAATTACTGGTGGACATAATTGGCATCAGTGACAACAACTTTTGTTATATTCTTACTATGTAGTTCTTCCTAATATTATGGAAGAGAAATAGTTTGCCTAGTATGCAAATTCTTGGAAATTAAGCTAGTTATCCACTATTGACACCCAGCAGTGGCTATATAATCAAGAAACTACAACTTCTGCATGAGCCCCAAAGCTCCATTTCTTACACTTAATTCAACCATCTTCTGTTAAGAGTTTAAACAAGTACAGCACCCAAGGATATGGCCTAAGTTCTCAAGATGCCAGGGTCATAACTGCCACCAGAATGAAAGTCAACTTGCTGAAATTGGAAAGCATTAACGTTCTAAATTTATCCTGAGGATGCCAACTGATTTAAGATATTACCTCCTCCATGCTTGGATTTACAACAAATTGACCTGAAATCCTTCCAATACGTATTACTCCAATTGGCCCACCCCAAGGAATATCTGACAACATTAGAGCAGCAGATGATGCATTAGCTGCCAATATATCTGGATCTTGTTTCCCGTCAGATGAAAGCACACTTGCCATTACCTGGGGAGAATGTGAGTCAGGCGAAGCTTATAGCCGCCAAACAAACTACTACTATCAAGTTAATTGCAATAAAAAGACACCAGCTTACCTGCACCTCGTGGTAAAATCCAGGAGGAAAAAGTGGTCTTATGGGTCGATCAATAAGACGACCACATAAAAGTTCACGTTCTTTTGGAGCACCCTCTCTTCTCATGTATGTAGTCGGAATAACACTTTGAGCAAATTGTTTTTCTTGGTAATCAACCTAAGAGAAGCAAACACTATCAGCACTTACGACCACGACCAGATAATGAAAAAAATAACTAACAACACGGCGCAAAAGGAATGAAAGCAAAAAGGAAACATGGCTTTGTACACACATATATGCCTTCTGTAGCATTTGAATTCTAGTATTCAATAACACATAGTTTCCTTCACCAACATTACGTGAAAGCAGCAGAAACTCAAGTCTTTCTGTCTGTGGACGTCTGTACTATAAAGACTGCTGCTTTAATTTTTATCAGATGAAATGCCAAAATGCTACTGGGATGTTGAACAGAAAATGCCTATGTTATAGATATTGAAGTCAATTCTACGAAAACTAGAAAACAATGCAGATTGAATTCAAAGTCTCTCTCTTACTTTTACATGACGTTGCATATTTTTAAGTGAGCAATACTAAGAGAATAAAAAAAAAATAGGAATCAGGAATGTGGTGAACATACTGTAAGAGGCAAAAAATCACTAATTGCATCGCCTTTAGATGAAGCGACAGTAGAGAGGACTTTCGTCTCTTCCATGGCTAAAATTACAGAGCCATTAGCAAACCTCGCAATCTTTCCAGTTTCTAAAGTAATTTTGCGTGATCCAATCTCAAACTCCTCAGCGAATGTCTCGAGAACCTTCGTTCCAGCAACAGGAGTATCTGTATTGGCCACTGACGGTGATGTGGACGGCGCAAAGCCAAGACGACCACTGCAGATTGTACGAAAACCAAATCTTCGCCATGTGAAAACGTACGGTAAGTTGCAGAGAAGTGGGTTTATTTTGTTTCTTACAGAGGCCATTAGAGAGTTGAAAGGGACAAGTGGAAACTGAACGATAGGAAAAAGGCTTGTGTAGGGTTTAAGGATTTTCTCGTAGTTACAATGGGGTTTTAGGAAACTCTACGAACCGGGGGCGAGGGTCTTTAGAGCAATTCCCAAATTACCAATTGTCATTCAAAATTGATATTTATTTATTGTTATATTAATGACTCATATATATTATTATTTTTATAAAAAGAGCATATATACGTGCTTTATTTAATTAAAGTGAAAAAGATAATTTTAAATTTATAATTTTTACTTTTAATATTTTTTAAAAATCATGTAGGTATAAAGTTCAAAATTCTTTTTCGTATATAAATTATTTTTGACTTTTTTGATTATCATTATTTGAATTAATTTTTTTCATTTTTATTAATATAAAAGGATATACATAAGTCATTTGTATAACAATATGAATAATACGAGTCACTTTTATAACGAAAGATTTATTCACTCTAAACGATAAAATTAAGAGATATATATTAGACTTTTTTTCTCAAAAAATAAATATTGTAATATCAACAACAATTTAATAAAATAAAAGTCCATAATAGATAAAAGTGTATTTTCCTTAATTTCATTTGACATTTATAACCTACCATTTTGAATGATACACAAATAACCACTTAACATCTACAAAATATTAAATTAAATAAATAGACATAACTATATAATATATGTACAACTAACCATTTATGATTTAGGTAGATTATAAGATGTACTATTTAAGTTGGATATAAGATATATCATTATTAATTATTTCAAATATTAAACCAACAATAAAATTTAAAATCGAGTTTACATTTTAAGCAAAAATAATCAATTTTGACTCTATAAAGATAATGATTTTATCTGTTTTTATATCCTCATTATAATTTTACCATATTATTATCTGGTTATTAGAATTAAGTCATCTAGTTTTACTTTTTGTTCTTGGTGTAACTCGAATACGAGAAAATTTAAAATTATAATTATAATTAAAAACAAAAAGGTAAACTTGAATATTATGTTAAGTGAAATTTATATTTTTAAGTTAAAGAAAAACAATACAAATAATTTATTAAGCATTAAAAATATTCAATTTAGAATAATACATCCTCCAATCAAGGAAAAAAATATTTTTGATCAAAATAAGTTATTATTAAAATATTCATCAAAATAATACCTTATAAAATTATTATTTCTTACAAATTAGTATAAACGTATCTTTGGTGCTAAATTTTATCAAAAAATAATCAAATAAAAAAGATGAAGTTCAAATGGAGTAAACAAACATACTTTATCGTTAATAACATTTTATAATTCATTATTCTAAAACATATTTTATGATAACAATTTCACTCAAAAAAATGTTTTGCTAAAATTACCTTGTTTGAATAAAATGGTAATGCTCTTTCAATGGAGATTCGTACTCATATCCAATTCGTAATAGAAATTTTGGACAACTAACAACTGTAATTAGATGGAATGCAAAATATTTGTGTGATAATAACAAAATTGATCCGATAAAATTTAACGACAAATACAACATGAACAAGAGTATCAAAATTAACAATTGAAGCTATGTGGATACTACAACTTTAATATTTGCGTGAAAAAATAACTTTTAATGTAATTGTAGTATCAAGAAAAAAAAATATATTTCTGTAATCTGCTATAGTGTCAGATAATTTTTTATCTATTCTATTGTATTTATGATATAGACATTTTTTTTATAGTTATTTTATTTATTTATTACTAACACTTCTAATTCAATAACTTCTTTTAAGTAGAATGAAGAGGAATATTAACTTGTTTAGCTGGTAGTCTATTATTTAACAATCATTAAAAAAAATTGATGATCTAATATTTAAGAATCACAAAAAACTGGTAGTTTAATATTTGGAATAGATTGTACCTGAGCTACAAGAAAAAAACTCTAAATTTCCTTTTGCATATGAGTATGAGGAAGAATCTCTATTGAAACATGATTATTTTATTCAAGTAAGGTATATCACTATGTACATTAAAATTTAAATTTGTCTCAGAATTATGAATTATAAAATGTTAGTGAGTAACATTTTAGATGTATTTACTCTGTTATATATGGACTTACAAAAAAGTTATTAAAAAATATATTTATATTGACTTTGATAAGATCCAGAAAGATATATTATTTTAGAGAACTGTTTTTTAATAATAATTTATTTTGATAAAAATATAAGTAAAACATATGCTTTAGTGGTGCATTTTATGATAGTCAAACGTTCCAAACGAATCTAAAGCAAAGATAAATAAAGAAGGGAAAATTATACGAGTTGATAAATATTACTATGTTATTAGTAAAGAGAGTATAGTTAATTTAATTACTATGAGTGGTTACAGTTTTAATTTTTTTGCCATTAATTATGGGACCTACGTTTTATTATATACTCAACCAAAAAAACCTTAATATGTATTTGTATACAAGTTAAATTTCATCTCTCCTTTTCACATTTTCATTTTCTCTCCTAAAATCACTCTTACACTTCCATCTTGAAATCTGAAAATCACCATCTCCCGCCTAATTAATTTTTCAATCTTACATATAGCTGTCCAAATCTTTCTGATTTTTTTTTTCATTTTTTTCCGTTTATATACTATTAAGGCTTTCATTTTGATGATGCGATTCACCAAAATTGTTATTCTGACGGTTGGCGCCGCTATTTCTCCTCTTGTCACTGTTGTTGTTGTTCAATTCATAAATTCTTTCGAAAGAGAATTATGTCTTTACGAGTTATTAGTCATGCGTCGTCAGTGATGATTGCACCTAATCGGTCTCTTATCATCGATGATTCAATTGTTTTTCATATCTATTCTATGGTTAAGGACCAATCTAAACAAATTTTAGAGGAAAAATCTATTAAAGAGTTGAGATCCAAGAAAAAACATGATGCAATCGCATTGCAGTAAGTTTCGACAATGTTAATGCAAGCAACATTTAAATTGTTGAAGGAGAAAACAAGAAGACAACCAAATATGGCGATTCTAATAGTAATCAACCAAGAACATCTGAAGAGATTGTATCTGATTCATAAAAAAAATGACAAATTTGAAGAATATAAGTAATTGTTTGAAATAATTTTGTATTTTACAATTTGTATATTTGAGTAATTATATACAAATTGTGTGAGGTATATGTATATTTTCATATATTTAAAACACTCTCTCTCTCTCTCTCTCTCTCTCTCTATATATATATATATATATATATATATATATATATATATATATATTCGCAAAATCTGAAGAACATTAAGCAATTGTATTATATAAGTTTGTATATAGCTATTTATATATTTGGGCAGTTATATACAAAAGAATTGTATATAGCAATTTGTATATTTTAATAGTTATATATAAAATTGTTTATGTATATGTATATTTCTGTATATTTAAATACTGCATTCATATAATCATATACCTATAGAGTTCATAGATATATACAAACACAAATAGTTTTGTTTATTCAAATAATTTTTATTTGTAAAGCATATAATTATACAAGTTGTGTCATTTGATTTTTCTAACCAACAGTTAGATTATTGGAAAAATGCACAGTACCCTTCAATCTATGCCCGAAATTTTAGAGACACACTTATACTATACTTAGGTCCTACTATCCCTTGAACTTATTTTAAAAGTAATTTTCTACCCCTTTTCGGCTTACATGGTACTAGCTTGAGAAAAAAAATCAACCAGCATAGGCCCATAAGATAGTGTCACGTAGGCCAAAAAGGGGTAGAAAATTATTAACAAAATAAGTTTAGGGGTAATAGGACCTTAATATAATATAAGTACGTCTCTGAGATTTCAGACATAGGTTGAGGGGGTACTTGTGCATTATCCCTAATTATTAATATACAATTTCTTTATTTTTGTATAAACAAAAATACATAGTTGCGAACTATTAGAACAAATAAAATGTTGATAATTCATTTTTGAAAATTTTACTTATATACCATACAAATTAATCGTACTCTTTTTTTGTCGTTCAAAACATGAAGTTTTCGCGTGTACATACAAAAATATTGATGCACTAGATTTTTGTGTGTGTAATAATATTGCTTTAGGCCTCATTTGTTTCCATTAAGATTAAGACGTCTGAATCTGAATATACAACTGAATATTAAGATATGTATTAAGATATAGATGTGTAAATCTTAATATTAAGATATCGTCTCTTAACGATTATTGGGACTGTCTGTTTTCAATATCTGAATGTACATATGAAATAAAATGCTATATCAATAAAATATTATAAAAAACCTCATTTTAGTAAAAGAATTATTTTTATAGAAAATTATATTTTGAACATTTTATTGTAACAAGGTAATATGATTTTTTTATTAATAATTTAACATTAAGTTACATCATTTATATGACTATTCTCTGCACTTAAAAACTTTGAGAATCTAATATAATGCAACGTAAAATAGTTTATATAGAGTAGTAATATAATGTTTAAGAAAATATTTTATTTTATGACGAATATTTGTTATTGTTATCAATCAAACAATTAATACTTTCTTACTTTCTGAAATCGTGCTAAATATTATATCGTGAACTGCTTCTCAATTCAAATATATTTATTAATTTATGAAAGTAAATTAAGTTAGTAAGAATAAATAAAATTATAACGATAAGCATGTAATTAACATTAATTAAATAATAAAAAAACCTTAATGAGTTGTTGTAATGTAGTTGAATTAAGATAGAAATTTTATTTTTGAGTTTGAGTGGTGTTAATAGTGTGTTAGATATCTTATTCATTCAAATGTATTCATATTCATTAAAATACTTATAAGAAAATAAAAACAAACAAATTTAATGAATTAAATCTGAATAATTAAGATTCAGTCCTTAAAAACAAATACAGATGAATGTTATTAATTAAGATTCAGATCCAATATTACGAGGAAACAAGTTGTTATGGTGTTTGTATAGTTGTAGAACTCTTTTCTTGAAAAATATTTAATTTAAAATTATTAACTTAAATTATGGTATTATGTAAATTTTCTTTTACCTTAATTAGCGATAATTATATAAATTATACCAAAAAGGAGGCCCATATCGCGCACGGCGGACAAACACAACCGAGTTTTCTCACAGCGGCATTGACAACTTTTTAAAGCCAACTAAAGTGTTATGCTCGCCGTCCGACCCAGACTCCGGTGTTCCTCCATGGCCGGCGTCGCTTCTTTTGTCTCATCTTCATCGGCTTCAGCATCATCTATAGCTAGTAAAAAATTCTATTTTCAAGTCAATTCCAATCGGCAGCTCTTCAATAACAGAGTATCTCTCCCTACGCGAATCCCTAATGCCTCCATTCGGTGCTTCGCTTCCACCTCTGGTCCGACTAGCAAAATCCTCGTTCAAAATCCCATAGTCGAAATGGACGGTAATTTACTGCAGTTGAGATGAGTGCAAGCACATCTGTAATTATTCATCCACTCCTTTAACTTTTTTTTTTGGTAGGTGATGAAATGACGAGGGTTATATGGAAAATGATCAAAGACAAGGTATAATTATTGTCAGCTTCTGAATATATCTTTTGATTTTGTTTTGCCAATTTTTCTTATTATGCTTCTAATATTTTTTTTGTATATTTTTGCATCATGTGGTGGCAGCTAATCTATCCTTATCTAGAGTTGGATACAAAGTATTATGATTTAGGTATATTGAACCGTGATGCGACTGATGACCAAGTTACTGTTGAAAGTGCTGAGGCAACCCTGAAGTAAGTTCATTTACCTAAATGATTCGCACTGAGAAATTCACTGCTTTAGGTGATTAAATGTTGTTTTTTCTCCTTCAGAATTGAGGCCAACTTATAGTTTATTTAAACATCAGTTGAATTAGATTAATGTTTCAGTTTGAGAAGTTAGCTATCTTTGCGTTGTTTTGTTTTGCCCTTTTTTTGGTTGTTGTTGCAAATGCTTCTGTATTTCACACCAAAGCTAATTGTAGTCAATATCAGTTAATTGCTCAAACATTCTAGTTCCATACTTGAATTGGCTTATACTCCTTTATTGTGCAGATACAATGTTGCTGTGAAATGCGCTACTATAACACCTGGTCAGTTGTCTTTTCCAGTTTTAGAAAAGCTTTTGAGAAAGGTTAAAGGAGGAAATTTCTGCGTGATATTTAAATAATAAAGGTTCATGCTTTTGTCCAAATGTTTTATTTAAATGGTGGTTTCCAAATCACTTATGGCTCTCTCATATTTAGAGTTTGAATTTTTCAGAGTACATGAAGCTCCCGTGTGACCATAGATTTTGAAGTTGAAATTTGAAAATTTGAGTTTTGCAAGTTGGGTTTGGACATGCATTTTACTTGGAAATTTTGTGAGTGGAAGTCCCAACTCCCCAACTCCCCAAAACCCCAAAACCCCAAAAGACCTTTTTTTAGGAACTTGAAAATTTCATGGCCAAACAGATATTGAAGCTCAATTTTCAAAATCTACTCCCAAAATCTATGGCCAAACGCTAGTGAAGTTACGTGGAAGTTAGCAAATTGCACTATGACAATTTTTTGTTCTCCTACTATTGATGTTTCAGATGAGACCAGAGTCAAGGAATTTGGGCTGAAGTCTATGTGGAAAAGTCCCAATGGCACAATCAGAAACATTTTAAACGGTGTGCATGCAACTCAATTTGTTTGTATCTCAATGAAAAGGTCTACTCTTGTGTATGATGTGCATCCATCATAATATGATAGCGTCTGGCACGTACCGAGCATCTTATTGGTGCAGCAAGGATACTTTCCTTATCTGTAGATGCTTTTATGTTAAATCTCAGGAAATACTAAAGGTGGTAAATCATAAGATATCATATGCTTTTATTGTACACGGAGTGACAGTATACATTTCCCATTGCATTACATGTAATTTAAACTGAATGATTCATTGTACGTTAAGGAAATTCTAGCAGCCTTTTGTACTATAGTTTCTGGGAGTGCCAGCTCGACAATATGTTGGACTTGTGCTATGGGTTAAATGAACAGGTTATTATATGATACTAAAAAAGAATATGTACCTAGAAGTATAATCCTTTGTTAATTGGACCATATAAAGAAATAATTGAGAAAAAGTTCTCACCTTCATTATACCCTGTTTTCTTATTTGTTATTTCAGAAGTAGCTGGTTCCGATTTGAGCTTTCTACTTTTAAAAGAAAGAAGATAAATAAGTAGATGCCGTACTTCCTAAATTCATTATCCTTAATGGATAGAATGATGACAGTTTCTGCCTTCAGGTACTGTTTTCCGGGAGCCTATACTATGCACGAACATTCCCAGGATTGTTCCTGGTAACATCTTCTTGATCTACTTTGTGGTATAAATCCAATATCATCAGTCTCGTCAGTACTTAACTTCTATGATCTGCAGGTTGGAAGAAACCCATTTGTATTGGTAGGCATGCTTTTGGTGATCAGTATCGTGCCACAGATGCAATTATTAATGGGCCCGGAAAGCTCAAAATGGTTTTTGGTGAGCTAGTTGATTTCAGTCTATATTTATTTTATGAGGCAAAACATACACATACAAAGCGTACTGATGCCAATACTTAACTTGTTTTTTGATTTTTATTTTCAGTGCCGGAAAATGGGGAATCCCCTACGGAGCTGGATGTTTATGATTTTAAAGGTCCGGGTATTGCACTTGCCATGTACAATGTCGACCAGGTTCTTCTTCACTATGCTTGGATGAATGACTATGCTATTTCACTTCAAGCTTTTTCCTCTCTCTTGTATATTTATTCTTCTTCTGTGGTGAAATTTGCTAGTCAATTCGAGCATTTGCTGAATCATCAATGTCAATGGCATTTTCAAAGAAATGGCCTCTTTACTTGAGTACAAAAAACACAATTTTAAAGAAATACGATGGAAGGTATCCTTAATTTATGCTGATCAAATCATTTCCCTTCCAGCCCTGTCTAATTGAAAGCGGGGATACTATTTTGAATCTTCAGAAAATATATTTTATAAGAGTTTAACTGAATTATTCACCGTCAAATTTGATTGTGCCAGGTTTAAGGACATTTTTCAAGAGGTATACGAAGAGAAGTGGAAGCAACAGTTTGAGGAACACTCGATATGGTTGGTTTTTTATGAGATTAATGAGCAATTTTTGTACTTTATTTCTGGAAAATGGTTGCATTATTGGTCAAAAGCTGTCTCTGGCATATAGGTATGAGCATAGACTGATAGATGACATGGTAGCTTATGCGTTAAAAAGCGAGGGTGGATATGTTTGGGCATGCAAGAACTATGATGGAGATGTCCAGAGTGATCTGCTCGCTCAAGGTGATCCTCATGATTGTACTCTGTTACTTCATTCTGTTCCTTTGAAATTCATGTCTTAGTTGAAGGTTTTGATTTGGCGTGATGATACAGTTACTATATCAACTTCTAAAAGTCTAACTAAGTCTATCTTTGTTTATTTAGGATTTGGTTCTCTGGGCCTCATGACTTCTGTATTGGTAGGTATCTTCCCGTTAAGCTTTCTTTGTAGAATATCACACCCATTGGTCCTCTGTATAATAGAATGTATCTCCTCTGCAGTTATCTTCTGATGGCAAGACATTAGAAGCTGAAGCAGCTCACGGCACTGTAACAAGACATTTTCGGCTGCATCAAAAGGGTCAAGAAACTAGTACAAACAGTGTTGCTTCCATTTTTGCATGGACAAGGGGACTTGGACATAGGTGAGTTGCTGCTATTCTCTAACCCATTTGTTTCTTCTACTGATTGGGGTAAACTTTTGTTCGTTATTACTTGGGAAACTGGAAAAGTTGCTGACGTGTGACTAGGAGGTCACATGTTCGAGCTGTGGATATAGCCTCTTGCAGAAAAACAAGAAACCCTTGTTGTCCGTCCCTTCCCCGGATCCTCCTGCCTAGCAGGAGCTTGGTGCACTTATTTTTTTTATAGTTGGGACACGTTGCAGTATTATGCACTACTTGATCCCTCTTCCCCTTTCTGCTCTCTCTCTCTCTCTCTCTCTCTCTCTCTCTACACACACACACACTCTAGAGGCTTTCCTCTTCTTTCATTAATTTCTTGGGATTGGGTGAGGTTGCCTGTCTACCAAAACTATTATTATTTTTGCTTGCGCCATCACTTGAATCAATTTTTCTGGCTTGGTGATATGACTATTACTAAGAGAGGTCGAATAATGAACTGATAGCCTGCTTGATATCATGTTGTCTCTATAATTAGATGGAAAAAAAGGGAAGAGTAGTGGATGCAAAAATGGATTCTGTACAAATTTTTGTGTTACTCGCTGTGTCCGATATAGTGGGTCTGGTTTTCCCTTATAAATGAAATTAAAATTTATTCCTGCTCTTTTCCATTTGTGCTCCTCTATATATGAAAGAACTCTCCTTGAGCAAGAGCTGAGAAGTATTTCCGATGTTTTTGAGGAAAGTTGAGGAATGGAAAGTCTACTTCTGTTATGGTGAGATTATTGGGGCACTCCAAAAGCAAACACAATACTGGTGTTCTATTCTTTTTCCATTTATTTTACTTTTAGGTAAGCGGACATTATCTAATTTGACAGAAAAACTAAAGGTGGCTGTTAATTTCTGATTTGAATGGATCCGTCTCTTAATGCCTAAAAAATACACACTATTCTTCTGCAGGGCTCAGCTTGATGGGAATCAAAAGTTGTTGGAATTTGTTCACACCCTTGAAGCTTCTTGCATTGGGACAATAGAGTCCGGGAAGATGACTAAGGACTTAGCTATATTAGCTCACGGACCCAAGTAAGTGATGGTTTCCTGCTTCAGTGTCATCTGTACAGCATATATAATCCAGCTCTTTTTCTTTACTCCACACTTGGGATTTCTGATATCTCATCTAACTGTCTGTAAACCCCGCCCTACTCCTGGGTAAGGACAGAGTCCTCCTCCTCTTGGTATTTGCTACTCAAAATACCATGTATTTCGAGGTGCAAAAGATGTCCCTTACACCAATTTTATTTATTTTTTAATAAAATGAACAATAAATTCTATAGCCTAAGCCACCTCGAATAATTCTACTAAGAACTTTTCACCTTCTTACTGATAAATTCTTTATTATGAAAAATGTTTTTGACACAAAAACTTGATTCAGTTAGCAAGATAAACCAAATGAAGAGACGTTAACATGAATAGTCTGCGACTTCTCTCTTAATTTCAGTGAAACTCAGTATTTGAGTAATTATACTTGTGCAGGGTGTCAAGAGAATTCTACTTGAACACTGAAGAATTTATTGATGCTGTAGCACAGAAACTTCAAGAGAAGCTTCATGCCTCGGCGCCTATTTAAGTTATACTGGATTATGTAGTGAGAACATACATGTATGAGCTGAAGAAGATCATGAGCAGCATCCTTTCACTGTTAACATAACTCACACTGCCCGTTGAGACATTCTTTACTCTAGTTTTTGTAGTTGTTCAGGTACAAGATAACAGGTTGTTGAGTGGTCCCTTCATACTGCTCTTCAATGGGTTGTGTATATTATTGTCTCGTTTTATTTAGGATCCTTCATAAAAATCCATTTTTCGAGTCATCTATCAGCACTGTCATTGTGCTGGTGTTCCTGAACTCGCTTGGTTACTGAGGTTGCTATTGCAAAAATCAGTCAAGCTCAACAAGAAGGAATAATTCTTTTGAATAGAAAGAATCATATGATTACTTTAATATATCGTCCTCTCGACTCTTGGCTGTTAGCTCAGTTGTTAAAGCTCCACTCTTGCAATTAGGTTTTTGTTACTGTTACTTTGTTGCAAACTAAAGCGTCATTAACTCCAACAGTTTCTGGCAGTACTTGCACCTTGTCTTTTTAATGAACTAATAAACACAATATAACTAGAAATTAGAATATTCAAAGGTGGCGGCAACAAGTCTCATTAGAATATTGCTAAAGTGATTCTTGAACAACCTTAGTTTATGTTCCAAGGATATAAAGAAGGATGCAAATTGCAACTTTGAATATTATAAAACCCATGAAAGCCCCACATCATTGGTGCTATTATAAGGATGACGCTAGAAAACCAATATATGTACCCGTCTAGTTTGTTTTCAGGCGGGTTAAATATTAATCCGGAAGGATAATCATTTTTCTTATAGGATTATGAAAAAATCATTTATTTAATATTATTTTAATTAAGTACTCCTCCCTAGATGATTTTGTAGGACTATGCGCTTTGTGACGTGTTCCAATTATATGACCCGATTTACAAGTAAAAACATCTCTTAAGAAAGGACGCGGGGGCTGTCTTATAATAAAGGGGGTACTCTCTTCTCTGATGTGCGCTATATTATTGTGTTCTATTTCTTAAGGAGTGATCCGGGATTAAGCCACGTGGCGATACCCGCCAAAAGAAAGGGGGCCTTGAGTACTCAAATGCATACGAGGAAAGGACAATTATTCAGCGCACTTAAATCTAGTGGATGAGGTTCCATATTCATGAAAAGTCAGGTTTGAACCATGTTACGGAACCAAGACAACCTATTTTACTAATAATAAGAAAGGGTTAAGGGCCTCCAACGCCTATAAATAGAAGCTTCTTTCTCTATTTGGCAAAGCAAAGGGAGATATGGATCCAGCTATCACTGTAATCAAAGAATTCTAAATGTTGAAATAAAAGGCGCGAACGTCATCTTTTTAGAGCTACTAATTCAAATAATTCGAACAAGAATTATTGATTATAAATTTGTAACGGTGGCTCCACTCCTCCTTGTTACCTGATAAGATATGATAATTTGAGACATACTTTAGTACTGCATGCAAATAATTAAGAATTTTCAATTATTGTTAGTAAAGATCAATCTTTATATATGTTATCCATATACAAGTTGTTAGTGATGATGCATGTATGATGAAAGAAACGAGGTGACCAACTTTGAATTATAAAAAATTCTCATATTAACCTCTACACTATGTAAAAATCCTATTACTCACGCTTTAAATTTTATTCCTGGAATATTTTTAGTACATGTACATTTGTTATTTATTGTTCCTAAATGAATTTAATTTTCAAAAACATTAAAGACGCGCACAAAATAAGAACCCCTATTCGTCTCTTTTTGCGGTAAGACCAATACCACGTATATCCACCTCTAATTAGAGCTTTCTTTCTGGCCATTTTACATACAACAAATGAATAAAATACCACCACTCTCGTATGTTTAAATGGAAAATGAAAAAAAACACTATCGCAACCGAATATGATCACCACTTTGAGACTTCAAATTTATAAGTTTTTGTGAATACACATCCTCAACTTAGAGCATTTCTATCCTACCTCATAAACCACATGGACATTTTTATTTCAACAATTGGCTGACTCTCTTCATCATAAAAGAACAATTCCAAGCTTCATACCTACCCTATGCAAATAAATAAAACCATAGTCTATTCGTGTACAATGATCGCATAACAAACTTACTCTGTCCTTGCCGTATAATAATTTTGTGACCATGATCTTTGTTCCTGCACAATTTAGAAATAATTCCATCAAAAGTAACAGATCACAACTAAATAATCACACGATCGCGGGACTACATCTACAAAAGTAACAGAACCAATACCGTACTGTTCTTTAAACTTCAAGAAATCAACTAAACCGACCAATTTAGAAAAATCCTCAACTGAGAGTATTTGTGACCGTGATGGCATGGAACTCTGTTAATCGCTGCCATAATAGTACTTAAAATATCTTGAAGCTACTCTGGGCATGGTGGCGTGGAACCCTGTCCATGACACAAAAAATATTTATGAGATAAGGAAGAAGTGTTAATGATTTAGAGCGAAAGTGATATGCAAATGAATATTACAAGCTTCCATAGTCA
Organism: Solanum chilense; assembly: GCA_032847665.1. Taxonomy (NCBI): domain Eukaryota; kingdom Viridiplantae; phylum Streptophyta; class Magnoliopsida; order Solanales; family Solanaceae; genus Solanum; species Solanum chilense. The sequence goes on from CM064964.1 coordinate 52,891,653, forward strand.
CGACCATGACTTTTGTCTATGCGCATATACAAACCTAAGAGGAAGCTTGACCTTTGACAAATGTGATAATACAGGAGAACCAGTCGGTCAAAAGAATTATTTATCCTTGCACAACTGAGAGTATTTGTAACCATGCACAATTTAGAAACAGTTGATGCATGTACCAACTGAAATAATCCCATCAAAGTAGCTAAATAATCAAATGATCCACATAACCGCTAGAAGTTGTATGTATCAACTGGAAATCCTCATGAGTTACCTTCCTGTTCTTTAAATTTCAAGAAAAATGATTGTAACTTGGAATTATTCAACTCTGTTAGGTGCCGCCATATTGAAGCGAGTTTTGGTATCTTGAACCCCTTAGCAATGCATTGACACATAGTACATATTCAAAATGAGAGAACGATTTGGAGTGTAACTGATAGGAAGATGAATAGATGACACATAGTACCAACATCACTGTTTTCGAGCCTCTTTACAACATTCACAAATTAGATCAAGAAGGGAAGCTATGGAAGCCAATGATGTATAGTGACAGTTGACTGCAATGTCATCATACTTGGCAAAAATGGCAGTAAATGTGAGAGCACTGGTTACTTTTACTTTTGGAGTTAAATTATGCTGCATGGTCCTACATAAAATGTTATTCAGCTGGAATCACATTCATTATTATGCAAAGGAGGTCTAAATGTGATAAATAACTTCCACTGTTGGAGGAGTCTGATCATCAGTTGCTTTTCCCTGCCAAGTTTTCGAGCATAGAAAGGTGTTATGAAATAAATACTAATATTAAGTTTTTTAGATTTCCGTAGCAGTTTGCCATTCACAATGGCACACTGAACACTAGAGACCAGAATGGTTGTTGTGTACGGTAAAAAGGACTAATTTAAGAGGATATAAAAAGAACCAATTATCATAAATTAATGCCTAGGAGAACTTACATTTAGAATCAGTTTGAGTTTCAAAGAAGGTTGAGGAGAAATAAGGGGTAGAAAAAACACTCGACTTGGATTGACATAATATTCCAAAAAAACTACATTAACACTTTAGTAAGCACTTACTGTACGTTGGCTAATATTAATAACTAAAAGCCAGATCGAATTAATGATAACATAAGTTTACCTCTTCTTGTGATGGCGAGTTCTTCCTTTTACGTTGTTTTTTACTGGCTTTGGAGAATTGCTTTCTTTGGTGTTTGAGACAGCTCCCAGTGCCTGCAGAGATTAATTTATGTACATAATAAGTCCAAATAAAGGGGTAAATTAAATACTCGAGTCGACATAACTTTCCAATTAAGAACATTCACTTTAGTGTAATCACTTATTGAAGGTTGTCTAATTTAATTAAATAAGCTAGTTTTAATAAATGCTGATCTTTTTTTCTGATGGCGAATTTTCCCTTTTACATTGTTATTTAGAATAGATTCCTTTGGTTGAAAAGACAGATCGTATATCAAAAGTCCAGAGCTAAATGCATACTTAAATACACAAATTCCTAAATGAATTCAGACAATGGTTTAATTTACCTCAGCTCCCTGATTCACCAACTGATAACCGCCGTCTTTTATCAGGATATCTGGAAGGTATATTTATCTTGTCGGCTTTTTCATGTTTCTCTAGTGCCTCCAAAAAAACAATTTCTTCTAAAGCAAACAATGAAGGCTGTGAGATTTTCTTCTTGGTTATAGCTTCCGGTGAATTTCTCGCTGATATTGTGCAAAGTCTTAACCTGTTTTGTCATTTTTCTCCTTTTGGCATCTCTTTATAGAGAAGCATTTAATGTAGTATGATCTTCACTAGATGAAAAATACAAGTCATTCAATCAGCTAAATTAACAATTCAGCAAGCCATTTCTTCTTCTAGAAAAAATTAGCTAACTAGTCAAAAAAATTAACTTATTTTGTGATAATTTCATATTTTAATAATATTAGTAAACATGTCAAAAATGTCATTATTTTAAAAATAAATAATTATTCTGATATTATTAATATTTTTTTCTCTCTCATTATTTACACCATTTTTTCTCTCTCATAGATTACACATTTTCCTATATTTATGTAATTTGATAGATATTAATGTCATTTTGATTTTTTTATTAATTTTCTTAATTTTATCAATTTCTCTCTCTTACTTTCTTCCTAATCAAATCTCCAGATTTTTCTCTCTTTTCTTAAGCTTTTTTTCAATTTTTCTCTCTAACATTCTTCCAAATCAATTCCATAGATTTTCGATTCAATATATTAATATTTTCTATTATTCTCATTTAATTTCGTTGCAAGATTTGATTTGAAGATTAACATTGATTTGAGTATTATGTTTTTCAGTTTTCTTATTTATTTACTTACTGATTTTAGTGTTTTTTTTTTATTTTTTTGTTTTGTTGTTCTTAAAACATTTTTTAGGGTTTGAGACTACATAATTCTCTCTTCAATGGACGTTTTCAAGAGAGTTACTAGAGGTATTGGACAAAATAATCAAAGTTCCTCCTATTTTCCATTATTTAATTTTTTTTTCAACTCAAGAATTAAACAACAATGTAGGTTCCGCTTCTAAATCTAAGGAAGATATACGACGGGGAAAAATGCCTGAATCCGTCGATGTGCAAAATCCCACACAAATTAATAACCATGAAGTTGAAGAAGATCAATTTGTTGGAGAAGATGTATTTCTTTTTTTTTTTTTTTTTTTTTGCATTTATGTGTCTTGCATGTTTAGTTTAATTTGTTTAGTAATTTTTAAGATTCAAAAAAATTCATGTTACAATGAGTTTGGAAGTGTATATAGAATTTTTATTATGTTATAGTTAGTATTTATTTTTGTATTTCATATATTTATTGTATTTTGTGTTTTGTCTTTTTTTTTTATGTGTTAGTTATGTCAATGTAACACATTATATGTGTTTGATTGTGTATAGTTCATAATTTTAATGTTTTTTGTATTCATAGATTTGAAAGTATATATTGAATTTTGTTGCTGTTTTAGTCATTATGTATTTTTGTATTTCATTGTTTTACTGTATTTTGTATCCATAGATTTGGAATTGTATTTCATATATTTAATTCATTTTGTATTCTGTTTTTTTTTTTGATAGTTATGTCAATGTACCACAGTTACAGTTAGTATTTATTTTTTTATTTCATAATTTTATTATTTTTTGTATTCATAAATTTGGAAGTAAATATTGCAATCATAGCCACATTTGCTTCCCAATCTAACCAACTTTCAAATCCTAAAGAGCAGCCCAATTCTCTTTCCAGCAACACCAAATCGGCCCAACTTACCTCTCCCATACAATATTTTAGCCCAGCACCTCAATACAATTATTCTTACAGACCCAACCCACCAATACGAACAACACATACGTAAACCCCAGAACCCCTCCTCGTCTTCTTCCTCGAACCCACCAGTGCGAAACCCAGCAAGCCCAGACCCCGCTCTATTCGCTCTTCGTACAGTATTCCGGCCTTCATCGTCGGTAGCATCGGCATCTGTAAGTATACTTCTCACAACTCTATGTAAATTCTTCGTCTCCGACTTAAGTGTTTCACTGTGCTCAGAAAAAAAAGAACATTAAGAAAACATCTAGCCATTTTTCCATCTTCATATTTCCCAGGGCTGAAAGCTGTTTTCATTGAAACTGAGAGCATAGAAGAATCTCGTACATCCTCTGTTTGATTTTGGGTCTTTGAAGTCGTTTATAAGAACACACATTCAGAGGGGTATGTAGAAAACTTGAAAAAAGTGAGTGAACACTTTATACTTATTTATAATTCTTTTAAGTTATTGAAATCATGAGATAAGAACACTATGCTTGACAAATTGTAAACAATACATAAGAAAGGACTTATGTTGAAATCAGCAGATTATACTAGCCTTGCTATATATTACATTGCACATATTCAATGAATTATATATGATGGCTGGATAGGACTAATTTCTCTGGGTGGCTAAATAACTGAGGTTAAACGGGTTGACTAATTTAAGGTCCAGTGTTTCGTTATGATGATATGGTATTTTTGGAGTTCTTTCTGATTGTCAGTACACGTGAACCCAGCTTTTCCTCTGGTTTTCTGGTGTTTTTTACAGGGGTCTGTCATAGAATGTGTTGAACTTGATCTAAAACTTATTGTTTGCATTATCTGGACGATGTGGACGTTATCAAATTGTACTTTTTAATGCTAAAAAGATGATCACTATTTCAAGTAATTAGCGTAGCGGTCAATAAACTGATAAAGTGGGTAAACTTTTTAGAGATTAGTGTCCAAATCTCAACATAGAGATAAAATGATCAGATAACGTTATTTGGTACTTGTATTGGTGGAAGGGAACAACCATTATAGCTGATTTGAATGCTACCATTATAAGAAAGGCGAGATGAGACAAGTGCGTTGAGGTGAGCTCTGCTGAGGTATGGAGCGTCCCTTATGGCACGAGCTTGGGGGTAAGAGAGCAAAAATAATCATATTAATTAGGAGTTGAAGTGTGTCCTAAACTAGAAGCTTAATCAACCTGATGAAAGGATTAAAATGTGAGCAGTACTTAACTGTATTTAGATTGGCCTCCCCAACTAGATAGGCAATTATTTGTAATCATTTTATTAATTTGAACTATTCAGAGTAGTAGAAGAGAGCACATATCTCAATCCAGAGAAAGGATAAAAGGCCAAAACAATTTGTTTCCCTCCTTCAAAACTTGGGCAAATGACTTATTTTTTTTTTACTTGATTTGAGTTTCATAGTACTAAAGGTTCGACACATTCTTTTAGAAAAGGCGTGGGATAGTACATAGTTTCTAGAAGAAATAGTGCTCGTAATGCTAATGGGATGTAATATATAGCAAGCCTATTATTCTTTAACTACAAGAAGCATTGCACATTTGGACTAAAGCTATAGGGTTGACCGAACCTGTAAGCTCTAGGCTTGACGAATTGTTAAGGTTACCGTTCTGTTTTTCAAGTTGCATATTTATTGGGTTTCTGCTGTTTTCTTTTCAGCACTTTTGAAGCTCTCGAGTAATTATTGGGTTATGTTTGGCAGGTAATTAAGATTCAACCATTCTACATGATTCTTCCGATTGACCCAGCAAATAAATTATCGTTTAAGCGTTTCATTAAAGATGGAGATTTGGTCATTGTGTACGAGAGGCACGACACAATGAAAGCAGTGAAAGTCAGTGAGGATGGGGTTCTGCAGAATCGTTTTGGTGCTTTTAAGCATTCTGAATGGATAGGTAAACCTTTTGGGTCCAAGGTTTTGAGTAACAAAGGTGCTTTTGTTTACTTGTTAGCTCCAACTCCTGAGCTATGGACGCTAGTACTGAGTCACAGAACCCAGATTCTTTATATAGCTGATATTAGTTTTGTTGTTATGTACCTGGAGATCGTTCCTGGTTGTGTGGTTCTTGAATCTGGTACTGGAAGTGGATCTTTGACGACTTCGCTTGCAAGGGCTGTTGCCCCCACTGGCCATGTTTATACCTTCGATTTCCATGAACAGAGAGCTGCCTCAGCTAGGTAAGACTCTAATACCTAGGAACTTATTTGTGGATTTACTGTCATTAAGTAGTCAATTGTTCTAGTTTGATTTCTACCAAGCTTTTGTTGGTTTTAAGTGCATTTACTATCCTTTACAGTCATTCTAGTGCAAAAATTTAGTTTTAGAAGATGTTTAAAACTCAGGTTGAACACATTTTTAGTTGTAGGGCACTCCTCAAGAGGTTATAAAATTGAATACTTCTTTTAAATGGGGCTCTTTTTACCGACGAAGAACATTTTCATGGGATTTCTTCTTGTAGCAAAATGTTTTTTTCTTCTTTTGCTGCTTGATTAAGAAGTTCATCCATCCGTTTAAAAAGCAATGACCTCCTTTCCTTTGTAGTTTGTTTAAAAAAGAATGACCTCTTTTCTTTTTTGGTAACATTTTACTTTCAGCTTTTGACGTGACATGTTTAAGACCACATGATTAAAGGGAAATTTTGTACATTTGACATAACTTTAATTTAGGACCACATGATTAAAAAATCTTCTTTATTTTCTAAAACTCTGTACCAAGTCAAACTAGACCAGTCTTTTTGAAACGGAGGGAGTATAAGGTTTCAGGAGTTGGCTCTAGAGTGCCACAGGAAAGAAACATCTTCCCATGCAGCCTTTATGACGTGAAAGTGTAATACTACCACCATGTATCATTGTGCACTAGCACAAAAATGTTGCAAAAGGAGAATTTGATCAACACTTGCCTCTTCGTGCAAATGTAATATCAATTAGGAAAAGCGTTCTTTTTCCAATCAGCTCCGCACACCCATCTAAAAGACGTAGAATAAAACAGAGGAGCTCATTATAATTTTCATTTTATGTGAGTTTAACTCGGTGTTTAAAATTTCCGCATATAGGGAGGACTTTGAAAAAACAGGGTTGAGCAGTCTGGTCACAGTAGGAGTAAGAGATATACAGGGCGAGGGATTCCCTGATGAGTTTTGTGGGAGAGCAGATTCAGTATTCTTAGACCTTCCTCAACCTTGGCTTGTCATTCCTTCTGCTGGCAAAATGTTGAAACCAGATGGGGTATTGTGCTCCTTCTCTCCATGCATTGAGCAAGTACAGCGCTCATGTGAAGCACTCAAATCACAGTTTACAGGTAAGTTATTTTCCTGGAAACTTGGTCTCATTCAGTTTAAAATACTGCTATAGGAACTACAGACTCTCATGTGGCAAGTGTTTTTGATTTCGTAGATATAAGAACATTTGAAGTACTTCTTCGCACCTATGAAGTTAGACAAAAGATACTAGAGAGCTGCCCAGTAAATGAAGGAGATTCTATTGAGCGTCCTCCACGGAAGAGGAGGCAGGGTTCTGCTGAAGGAAGCAATGGGACTGAATGCTCCTCTTCTCCTGCGGTGGTGATTAGGCCTTCTGGTGAGGCAAGAGGTCATACAGGCTATTTGACATTTGCCAGACTCAAATGTTTTGTGTGATGTGTTTTGATGAATATCCAGTTCTTGTGGCCGAGTACACTGTTCGTTCTTTAGATGTTGTGCTTATTTTTCTTCTTGATTCTACAATTAGATATCAGACATTTTTGTCTTGAGATTTAACAAAAAAGAAAAGAATCGCTTCTATTCGGAGGGTTTTTGTTTTTGGATATTATAAAACCTTTTTTATGTCACCCTAGGGAAATCAGAATGAACCACCATTGTTTATAAAGTAATATGAACTGACTTGGATGGATGGATACTTGATTTTATATCCTTTTTTGGCAGTGAGGATGTATAGGTAAAATATCAACTTGGGGATTGTCAGGTTAATTTTCTGGTATTGCAAGTTTGCTTGCTATACATTATCAAAAGCATGTTGAATGTCAACTTAACTAGGATGAGCTATATTTTCTTTTCTACTTGTTTTCACTTTTACTATATATTTCCTTTTTTAAATTACTCTAAATTTTATATCTGTAGAAATGATCCTATTTTTTTTAATTTATTCAAATATATTTGCAAAAATTATAACCAAACACAACTCCAACTCCAAAAATTTCAAGCAAATTGAAAAAAATATTTATATTAGTATGTAGTAGTTCATATACAAATCAATGACACTGTGATTATACATAAATATAGTATTTCCTCCATCTCGTGGCACCATTTCTTTATATGATAAGTATTTTAAGATATAATTTCTCTTTTACCCTTATTGGTCCCACTTAATTTTAGATATAATACTCTAATACATTTATGAGGAGAGAGAAGTGAATTTACTTTTTTGAAGGCTAATTTGGTCTTTATTATTTTTTAAATCCCATGTCTGGTCAAATGTTATCACATAAAATGAAACGGAGTGAGTATATATTATGAAAGTTACTTTTTTTAAAAAAAATAGCAGATTTGATGGTATATTTGAGATAAAATTAGTCAAGTTTTGATAACGTTGCTGAATTTAAAATTAAAAATATAAATCATATTTAAAAAATACTTTCAGAACTTAAAATATTCAATTCCAAATTATTTATTTTTAAATAAGCTAAATTGTTAATAGTAATTGTGTATTAAGGGGCCGTGTTGTTTTAGTATCAAACAATTGAGGAGAAATTATGGGTGGACTGAATATTTAACTTTCATGACTAACTAACTATATGAAAGCTATTGCACTAACATGCAAAGAGAGGGAAATGGAAGTGTGTGTTATGTTGAGGAAATTGAAAAGCCACGTGAATAGAACACCACATATCTTCCACTCCCTTAATTCACACGTGAGTTCTTTTACCTGTCAACATAAGCACCCCATCGATGAAAAATGATTAAGTCTTTTTGTTTTTACTTTATTTTTAGAAAAAATAAATGTCTTTTTTAATTTTGTATTTCTTAATACTCAATATCCTACTTGATATATTACATAAATTTTATAATTTTATAATAATAATATATTTGGTGAAATTTAATAAGTAGAGATTGAGGTAATATATATATATATAGTTTAAAATATTCTTTTAGACTTTGTTGAGTTAAACTTTAGACAAGATGTAGAATAAGTATTGTTAGTTAAGCTGGTTTAGCATGTAGTTCCAATCAAATACGAAATGTCAAATGCCAAATGAACTTTGTACAAAATGTTGAAAGGGAAACAAAGATGAAGTAACTTTCACATATAGCAAATAAAAAATTTCATATTTGTTTGTATAGCAAAGTTTGCATAATTGTGCTCCATAGTAAACATAGAAACTGTATAATTCGCTATACATATACAGTTGAAGCAAATTGTATAAAACGAAATGTATAAAACAAGAAAAAGAAAGACACTTGACAGAAAACTGTATAAAAGCGAAGGGTATAAAATGAATTGTATTATTATAAGTTTATAGAAGGATTATATACAATTTGAATTTGTATAAAATGAGAAAAAGCGAAAGACAAAAGAGACTTGACAAGGATTATACAATTGAATCAAATTGTATAAAACGAGAAAGAGAGAAAATAGATACAATTTGAAAATTGTATAAAACGAAAAAGAGTGAAAGACAAAAGAAACTGGGCAGGGGAGTATTTTTATTGTATAATTATAAGTTTATATGACAAAAATATATGTACTTGCATGTATATATACAATTTTCTCACATTTTATACAAACAGTTACACAACTTATACATTTCGCTTCTGTTTGTATAAGTGAGAAAGACGAGGATGGCGAGCGAGATTTGGGAGAGTGGCGAGCGAAATCTGGAAGAGGGGAGAGAGGGGAACAAAAATATATGTATTTATATAATTTCTTTCCTTTATATAATTAGAAACAATTTTTATACACTTGTGTTTGTATTAAAAGTGAGGAAGCGAGCGAGAGATTGGAGGAGAGTGGCGAGCGAGATATTTGGGAGAGAGGCGCCTGACATCTTTTTGCAAACATTTGCTACGAATCACAATTAAATTAAAACCTAGTTACTCTATTTATTTCAGATTATTAATTTGCTATTATATATAATTTTTTTTTAAAAAAGGCCAATAAAACTTTGCACAAATGTGGCAGAGGGAACTTTTCCTGCCACATCAATGCAGGTCAGCTCAAACATTTCTGACCATGCAAATAATACTCATCTTCCTTTTTACTCTTCAATGTCATAAATCCCCCACATGCCACTAGTCCGCGTACACTATTTTCATTTTAATATATGTGACATAATAAAAAAATTTGAGTGTCAATTAATTTATTTTATATATTTTTAATTTTTTTAAAATTATTAATTATCGTAATTCAATATTTTTATATAATTTAGTAAATTTTATTTTTAATTTTCTATATTCAAATTCATTATTAAATTTTAAAAGCTTAAATCTCAAAATTAAAATGACACATTTAAACTTAAACAAGAAAAATATAACCCAATAATTGGGTTAGGCTTAACCAAGAATATCTGGTCCCTTATATTATGAAGGGGACATGGGTAACAGTGTAAGATATTTAAGGGCCAACCAGGAGAAATGAAGAGATAACTTTGGCCATCTTCTATCTATTTCTGTTTTATTTTCTATTTTATATTTAAAAAAGAAAAAAGAAGAAGTTTAGTTCAATAAGAAAAAATAATTTTCTATAATACAAATAGGACAAAAATGTTTTGAATCTCCACACCTTAATCATCTATCAGGGTGATCCAATAACATTGAGGGTTAAAAGCAAAATTTAGTAGAGGAGCCTTAATATTTTATTTTTTTCTATCATTTAATTTAATTATTTAAGATGCGATATCATCAGGTGCTGTATAATTAATTTATTTTAATAATTTTTTTACAAATAATAATATAGTTAATTCATTCGATCTCTCTTAAGGCATTGATGTCTTAAAGAAGATTTAATCAATTTTAATTTAAAAAAAAAACTTCTTCCGGCAACGATTATAAGAATCGTTAGCATTATTCTATAAACAATATGTGTATTTGAAAAGAATCAAGTTTTTTTGTTTGATTTAATATTTTCATTATCTTCTATTTGTATTATTTCCCTTAATATTTTTATTTCAAAAAAATAAATCTAAATCACTAATATCAGACTAACTATTATGTGTTAAAGAAAATTCAAATTTAACACAATATCTTTTAAATTCTTATCATCTAGTGATCTCAATATTCTACCACTAAATAAGAAATTAAAAATATCCCTCCCTTCATTTTTTTTTTCTTCTTCTTCATCTCCCACCCCCGCCTCACCCCAGCCCTATGTCAAGTTGAGCTCCTCCAAATTTTTTTCTTCCTCTTCTTCGATCAGACTCCTTTCTTTCAAAATATACTACTTTCTAGTATTTGTGATATTGATAACAAACTAATTATTTTTTAAGAAAATTAAAATTTTGAAGGTATCATCAATTAATTTATCTCATTTCATTTAACTTCAAAACTAGAAATAATAATTTTGTAAGAATCAGACTCCGATAATTGAAAAAATTTAAGTAAAATTTGGATTTAAAAAAATAAATAATAACTACTAATCATCTTGAAATCTAGTGGGTTATCAAATTGTTCGAAATATAATAAAATATTTAGATATAATTTTAAAGTTGAAAAGAGTTAAACTATAGTAAAAAAAGGAGGTGGAGTTGTAATCAAAATTGATATTGAAAGTGAAAAGTTACCATGAATATAACAATGAATTTTTGAAGAAGGAAGAAGAAAAAAAGAAAATTAATAAAGAGAAAAATTTAAAGAAATAATAAGAAAAATAAGAAAATATATTTTATAGCAAAATACTTGTAAAAATAAAATTATATTCATTTTTTTAGTTTCATGACGCTCTTTAAGAGAGTGCATACACTCTCCTTGTTAGGTGAACAAAAAATAATGTAATAATATCAGTTCAGGATTGTTCAGGAGGGGTAATAGAATACTTACATAGTTTAAGTGTCTTTTTGAAAAATCGGAACAACTTCAAGTATCACTTTATGTTTTTCCTCACTAAAAAAACATGAAAGGATATAATTTTATTTTATCTGTTGTAAAATCATAAAATATAATTTTTTTAAATATTATAATTTACCTACTAAAAATATCAAATTCCATTAAAGGAAAAGACAAATATGGGAAATATTTCAACCCCTCAAATTTCAATTAAAAGAAATGACAAATATAGAATTAATATGAAATGAGGAAGTAAAAAATTAAATTATTTTCCAATAAAGAACATCTTCATCCTGCCAAACAGTCCACATATATAAAATGAGAGGGAAGGCATATAATAATAATATAATAGTAATGGTTGTTTCTCCTCCCTGCCAAAGTTGTGCAATATTAATTTTTTATCTGCTGCCAACATATATATGTATAATTGAAATTTCAATGGAAGAATGTTAACCATCAATGTCGATATAAGCTGATACGAACTAGATTTAGCTCTCAACATCAATAATGGGAACCTCTACATTTTACATGTCTCTTCCCACACCATTTCTAAAGCCTCAAAAACCTTCCAATAAAATCTTCATTACCAGTAGTAATAAATTCAACTCAGCTCTTCAGCATTATGCTTTGCAAAAACCAAAAAGTTGTTCGATTGGAAAAACTAGTGTTGCTATTCTGGCGAAAAGTTCATGTAAACTGGATCTGTTCAAAGTTAGGGCTGTAGCAGAAAATGCAGGTGAATCTGAGGTTGTGAAACCCAAGGAAGTGATACAGACGCTTCAACTGGGATCGATGTTTGGAATTTGGTACCTTTTGAATATTTGTTATAATATTTACAACAAACAGGTACTCAAGGTTTTTCCATTTCCGGCGACTGTTACGGCCTCACAATTTGGCTGTGGGACTTTGTTAATACTCTTTATGTGGGGATTTCGTCTTCATCCGATACCAAAAATCAGTAAATCTCAAGTTACTCTTTCTCCTCTCCGCTTCTTCATGTGTTTTGTTTATATTGTTATTTTGAAAATTCAGTATTTTCCTTTCTATCCTGCTTTGATTGCTGTTGTTGTGCATACATCTTTGATCCTACTCTTCCCAGACCGATTACACACATGGCTGCTGTTGTTGTATTTTCTGGTATTTTGTTAACAGAGAATTTATTTCATGAGAAAAACTTTACTTTTTTTTTTTTTAACATTTTAATTTCATCTTTTCATCTGAGATGATTTGGGCTACGAGATTAAAGAATAATCTTAGAATAATCTTGTATATTAGATATAGCTTTAATTTAGGAGCATAGGATTTAAATATCTTTTTTTATTTTTTTTAAAAAATCTCGTGTCAATTTAAACTAAATCATTATTTGCGTACGAAAGCTACTTTTTTTAATACTTTTTAACTTCGTGATACTTGCTTCGACGTCTATTGAACTTTACCACGCCAAAATTCATCAAAACACACTCGATATGTCAATATCATTATTAATTTTTTAATATATATATATATTTTACACAGAAAATGACATCCAGTCATATCAAAAACACGTAAAACCATCCATTTTTCATATATGAGAATTTTGTTTTCAGTATGACTAACTTTCTTTGTTTTGATTTATATATTGAATTTCCAGTTTAAAGCAATATTCGCACTAGCTGCAATTCATACATTGGGTAATGTTCTAACGAACATCAGTCTTGGGAGAGTAGCCGTTTCGTTTACTCACACAATCAAAGCAATGGAACCATTTTTCACCGTGCTTCTTTCCGCGCTGTTTCTTGCAGAGGTATAAAAATTTACAATGTTACCTCTTCATGATATATGACATTCAGTTGATTTGGCTTGAAAGCACTTTAGTTGTTTACTAAACGCGTGATATAAGCTATAACCGCGTAGCATAACATTATGGAAAACAGCCTCATGTATCTTTGATTCTGACGATCTGATTCTTATCCCTTTGAGTATTACACTAGAAATTCAGCTTATTTAGCATATATAATGATGAGCTTGTTGTGATCCACGTAGCGGCCATCTCCTTGGATTGTATCTTCTCTGGTTCCCGTTGTTGGTGGAGTAGCATTAGCATCAATGACAGAGGCCTCTTTTAATTGGTATGTCCCTCCCTAACTTTGTAAATTTTATCGTTTTGTTTCTGTAGGTTAGACCGGTCTATATATTGCTCTTTCCTTGTGCCTATTTCGCTGTATGGGGCGGTTGACAGGTGTACAACCTCTGTAACTTCATGGTATATTTATGGATTGACAAGTTCTTATTAGAAGACTGCAATTTCCTAACTGTCGCTTTATCTACTCCTGTTAATAGTTTTGCACATTTATTGTTGTTACTGTGGGGTCTTAATAGCAGTTATACATTGATTCTGAACTCTCTGTCTTTGGAACAGGATAGGCTTTGGCAGTGCAATGGCTTCCAATCTGACTAACCAATCGCGCAATGTATTTAGCAAAAAATTCATGGTTAAAGAGGAGGTATAGACACTAAACATTCAGATGCTAGGAAAACAAATATTCAATTATTCTAACATCATAGGTATTCAAATTCAGCTATCTTACTTCTAATATTAAAAAAACAGTCGTAACCTTGGGGTGTGGCCCTTCTCCAGACCCTGGTGAAAGCAAGATGATTTATGCACCGGGCTACCTTTTTTAGTTTTTAATTTATCATATTTGCTGAAGATGCAAATTTTGTCTTGTGAAACCATTAACTGTCAAAGATGGTCTAATAGGAGGCATTGGACAATATCAATTTGTTCTCTATGATCACAATCATTTCATTCATCCTTTTGGTACCTGCTGCCATTTTGATGGAAGGGATCAAGCTTACTCCATCCTATCTACAATATACTGCTGTAAGTAGTATATATTAACTTCCAGCCATGTTTGAAGTGATTTTTATCTTCTACTTTTACTATAATGTGATTCGTTTTCCGTATCAATCTAGGCAAGTCAAGGTTTACATGTCAGAGAGCTTTGTGTGAGACTTCTTTTAGCTGGATTCTGCTTGCACAGTTACCAACAGGTTAGCATCCTGTAAATTTACATGATAATCGGCTCTGTTAACTTGGTTCTGTTTGCTTTAGAGCCTCCTAAAAAGTGAAAACTAATCACTAAGCATCATTATTCTGACTAGAAGCCGATGCAGCCTTTTTGCAATATGTTCAACTGAACCGAGTATTTCCAACTCGGAGCACAGCTATATGTGTGAAAAAACATGATAATTTCTAAAAATATAAAAAACTGTACCCCGTAATTGCAAAATTAATATAGTGCCAATAACCTTAAAAGTTGAACTCGTCAAATTTAAATATGTTAAATCCACGTTTCATTCTTACTTGATCTTTTTCTTTGTGGAAGGTTTCATACATGATACTACAGATGGTATCACCAGTGACACATGCAGTTGGTAATTGTCTGAAGAGAGTGGTAGTCATTGTATCCTCAGTCATCTTCTTCCAAACACCCGTTTCACCAATTAACTCCCTTGGTAAATATTGATTCTCTACTTACTATTTTTTTTTTTTGGAATCAAGTATATCAGTTTCTGAATATGTCTATTGATTGGTTGAGTGAATCTATCAGTAATTATCTAGCTTGAGAAACTGTTCAATATTTTCAGGGACTGCTATGGCTCTAGCTGGAGTCTTTCTTTATTCAAGAGTAAAGAGATTACGGGGGAAGCCAAAAGATGCGTGACAAGTGAAGAAAGTTGTCAAATCCTGTAGTCATAATGCTCTGTAAAGAAAAGGTTAACCAAAAACAGGAACTCGTGGATTGGGTTCGAGTTATAGGAAGATTAGGTCAGGAACTAGCAGAATAGTTTGAGAATCCCTGTCAATAATGGAAGGCAAAAGATGGAAGAAGATATTTAAAGCAATCGTTATTGCATTTCAAGATGTGTAATTTATACATAAGTGCAATACTAAAATCAACTACTAAGGCCTATGACTGAAACTGAATTATTCTGATCTGGCTCATGAGTTTTGGAAATTCATGTATCAAAACAGGATACACTTTCATATAGGAATATAATTTCAATCCTCTCTTCTTCTTCTTTATCCTTTGATCATTGTCGATCAGTCCCCTTTGTTCATACAATAATACCAAGGTCTAATTATGAAAACCAATAATCTACTATTTATGTGCGTTCTTCATGAATAGATTTACAGATGCCTAATGAAACACCCTCAAGTAAAATAATGTCTGTAATTAAAGAGTTCTCTTCAAATGCCATCGACGTTGTGCACTGGGATTATCGTGTCCTTCAGACATCCCTAAATTACTCATAAAATTTTGGTGAAAAAAAGAACTGTTTTTTTTTCTCTTTAAATAGCAATATTATTATGCTCGTTTCACTATTCTTAAAACAATTCTATACTAAGATAAAAAGAAAATGTGTTGAATTATGTAGCAATTTAGCTTACCAAAAGATATGACCTTAAAAAAGAGAATATGAAAGAGCATAAATTATGGTAGTATAGACTTTGACTTGATTTATCCCTTCCATACTAATAGTCAATAGTTTTATAGAAAACCTCTATACCTCCAGGGGAGGAGTAAATTCTGCTTTCCCCTCATGTAAGGAGTAAAAGTAATGCATTCACTAGAGAAATTTGCTCAACACTTAGAAGTGGGCTTTAATGAACGATTCCATTAAACAAAGTTTGACGGTAAAATACTTTACATTTACATCCGTCAAAAACTTCCCATTTGCAGATTTTCAGCTATCTATTTCCAGTAATACGCTAAAACCTTCTTCTATCCGAGAACATTGTTTACCAAAACATGTAGTGGTGAAAGTTAACAAAAATAACCCCCTTTTCTTCCAGCATTTCCTACAACACATCAAAAATCAACACGACACGCCCAACCCAGGCTCTCCTTTACGAATCATACCTTCTTACTTCTCCCAATTGTTAGCACGGGGTCCATCGCCAGATTTCCCATCACCTTGGGATCTTTCTTTTTCCCAGTCCTTTCGGGAATCACCAGCTGATGATCTAGTGAAGCCCATCATGGCTTCATGGAAACTGCCACCTACTGGAACTTGAATACGAGTCCGCTCAGATCTTTCAGCACTACGGCTACGACTTCGCTCCCTGCCTTTTCTGTCACCCCATCCAGAACCTCTATTAGGGCTTCTGCTCCGACTTCTGTCACGTCTCTGTGAACCCTGCATCATAGTTTCATGGAAGCTTCGACCATGGAAACTAGCTGGAGCATCAGAGCCATGACCACAATCTCTAAATAAATCACAACCAATTAGTCAGAACATGGAAAAAAAAAGGAAAATAAGATATCCACATACAATTGATACACAGCTAACCTGTCACGTGAATCCGAGTCATAAACACGTCCACTTCTTTCTGATGAAGGGGCTTCCCAACCACCCCTTGCTCCATCTCGTCCACCATAGCCAGCATCATAACGTCCCCCACGTCCTCCTTCCCGTCCACCTGAGCCAGAATCCCATTGACGCCTAGCCCTCCCCATACCACCTCCTCGAGAAGCCATATCACGTAGTTCAGTAGGCACTTGCTGATCTGCTCCTTCTAAAACTTTAATAAGATCTGAAGCATGTTTAGCATCCTGGTCAACAAAAAATGTGTAGGCCTCACCAGTCGCACCAGCCCGACCAGTTCTTCCTATTCTGTGGACATAGTCCTCTATTCCAGTTGGAAAATCATAGTTGACCACCACCCTGCCACAAATGTTTCATCAATTGTTTAACTTACATAGAAGACAAATCCACTACCAAAAATATTAGGAGAAACTACTCTTTAAAGAGTATTTATAGGGATGCATAAATATTTTAATTGTACAATAACATAACCCAGTGAAATCCCACATGGGGTCTGGTAGGGGGTGGGTGGGTAGAGTGTACATAGACCTTACTTCTACCTTATGAAGGTAGAGAGGATGTTTCTGGAGGTACCTCTGCTCGAGCATATTTCAAATGTCAAAACCACAAAATTCCAGCATGATGTCAAACCATGCCATACCGCCCCAAACTCGGATGCTAACCTAACCCAAAATTCCTTTATTTATTTATCATTTTTTATTATCTGTTCTTTTTTTCTCTCTAATCTATCTAGTTCCTTCTTGTACAATCATCTGATGAAGTCTCATCAAATAGCTCTTCAACTTCCAGTGGTCACATAGTTACAAACCCAAACAAACAATAAAAGCTAAATGGAAAAAGAAAGGAGCTCAGAAGAGTAGATCTTATTGAAAGGATACCATGTGAACTTTACTCATCCATCTACATTGCAAACTAAATCATGACATCACACATGAAAGGTACAAAGTTGTAACTTTTGGCCTACACTCTCCCAAAATCACCAAATGGTACCCAAAACAAAATCAGAAACACAACTCCACCCCCACACACCTGTTTGCACCCCATCGATTAACGGGAAATAACATGGGAAGAGCATGCAAGGAATATATGTCGGTCCAAATGCTCACTCCATAAAAAAGTGAAAGCATATATATTCTTTAATTCAGTTAGCCATCAAAAGAGAATTAAACGTGACCCACAAATAATCAAGCACACTATAAGATTCTTAGTTCCACCAACCTGATATCTTTGACATCCAAGCCCCGAGCAGCAACATCAGTTGCAACAAGAACGGGGGACTTGCCAGTGCGGAACTGGCTCAGTACATGATCCCTCTCACCCTGAGATTTATCACCATGAATAGCAGCAGCTCCAAATGAGTGTGTAAGATTGCGAGCAAGTTGGTCACACATTTTCTTAGTTGAACAGAAGATAATGATTTTTGATCCAGGCTCTTGGGATCTCAAGATCTGGTCTAGACGCTTTTGTTTATCCATATATGACAAGACTTCAATGTACTGCACATGACAATTAATTAAAAATGATGTAACCTCATTATGTCAAGTACAGGTTCTCCCTTGGTGCTCAGGGATAATAAGGGACGCATTCTACCATGACATCTCAGTCCTCTAATCCAATTTAGAGGAGAGAGAGAATCTTAGGCATTTTTAATGAGCACGGTCCAAGAAAAGAGAACAGAACAGAAATGCACCTGTGTAATAGACTTGTTCGCAACAAGTTCATCAACATTCCCAATGTTAACCTGAACTGGATTAACCAATAGATCAGCTGCAATTCTACGGACCTCCTTAGGCCATGTTGCTGTGTACATCAGTGTCTGCCGTCGCGTAGGCACCTCCTTCACAATCTTCCTTATCTGAGGTTCGAATCCCATGTCCAGCATACGATCCGCTTCATCTAACACCAAGTAAGAAACTTGATCCAGCCTAACTCTTCTCATCTCCAAAATATCATTCAATCGACCAGGGGTAGCAACAACAATATCAACTCCCCTGTCCAGATCTCGTAGCTGAGGGCCTTTTGGGGCGCCTCCATATAAACACTAACCAAAAAACATACAGCATTGTCAATTCTCAAGAAAATTGTCAAAGCAGAGGGCCTGTTGGGCCCCCCCTCCATATAGACACTAACCAAAAACCATACAGCATTGCCAATTTTCAAGAAAAAGTCAAAACACACATTCGCTTGGTTCATCTGACCTGAACATTAGCATGTCAACATTTGTTAATTGTTCTACGGGAAGTGCAAAATAGTATACTTCTGTAAAGGTTTTAATAAAATCATTCGTTTTTTTTTGTCAAGTAATATCATACTGTAAATGGGGCCTTCCCCTTTTCGTAATGGTGCACAACATTATCTTGGTGCATGGTTATTTACGTTACAAAACTTATGTTTGACGAAAAAGAAGCATATAACCGTTTAAAGAGATTGCATAGGATTAAGCAGATATGTGTTTGATACCACAAAATGAGAAACACAATGATTACCCTCTAAGTTTCACTTTTGGCCAGACAACTATCCGAAAAGATGAGATCTTTAGAATCAGACTTAACAGGAAAATTATGGTAAAGGAGTATAGCAAAAAAATGTGACAGACCAAGCTAACTTTTGGTTTTTACAATTAAAACATAAGTTAGCCCTGCATCAGTAATTGGAAATCAAAAGATAAATCTACTTCTGGAATCAAACTTTTTACAAAACATAGTCAAATAACAATTCATACCGTGCAAGAAATCTTTGAAGATCTACCAAACTTCACAGCTTCATCTTGTATCTGTGTGGCTAATTCTCTTGTTGGCGAGAGAACCAAAATAGTAGGGCCTGATTGAGGATTACTCCGACGTTGCTTTAGAAGAATAAAGCCAGGAAGCAAGAAACCTAGAGTTTTTCCAGACCCAGTCTTTGCAACAGCTACTATGTCACGGCCCTGAAGTGCAATGGGCCAGGACTGTGCCTGTATTGGGGAAGGAGCAGGAAACCCAGCTTGATGTATCTGGAAATGTAAAAGTTGGAAAACCTCTGTCAGCAATTATACAAGCTAAGAAGTTACACCTAGATTATTTCTACGCTTTTTTTTTAGTGGCCAACACAAGAAGAAGCATATCCCCCTTACGCAGGCAGCCAACACTTGCATATGCAAGCAAGAGCAGGAGGAAGCCTCTTCTTCATGTCAAACCATGTGGCAGACTAACACCACCAACAGCAGTCCCAGCCATGAACAAGGATGATTCAGAAAGCCCTTCAAAATTTGGTCCACCAAATAAGGGAATTCCAAATACAAGGAAGACCAAAAAGAGGGTCGCACAGCGTACGACATTTAGCTCCTCCCTGGAGCAAATATCGCATCTGCGTCAAAGTACAGAGGGAAAAATTGTATGAGTACTGCAATGGACCTCCAGCAGCCATTGAAATTAACAGAAGAACACTTGACCCTTTATGAATAAGTAAGCTCTTCGCTACAGATGTTCCAAAAGAGATTAAAACAAAATAACGGACTACATTAATACCTCCCTCAAAATCTCTGAAGGAAACCCAGTAGCTTCAAACGATGTGAAAGGTGGGGGCACATCACCTCCCTGGAAAAATAGAACATAATATAGACGTGAGTATTCATTATCAAAAGAACAAAACATGAGTATGACAGACATGCCTTTTTAGGCTTGTCTGCACGGAAGGATGGATCCTAGGCAGATGCAAAGAAATTAATTCACATGTTTTCCATGAGCAACATGAGTAGTGTAATGAAGTTATCATCAGTTTCACATAGGAGATACCACACTCAGTGCTATGATCTGTGTGCACATCTTAAGTTAAATTTACGGGTCAAATTGTATTCACAATAATTATCACAGACCAAAGACACCAAAAAACAGTGCATCTTCTAGATGAACCAAAAAAAAAAAAACAGTCTGAGTTGCATTACTTGTTTACAATTCTTTTTAAAAAATAATAGTGTTTCATCAAACTAAGGATTACCCTGACTACAAAAAAGATTCCTCACTACTGTCACCAAAGACATAATAACTGCCCTTTAACTTTCTATTACACTGCACGTAGTAGTGTTCTCTGAGAGAATCTCCACAAAAAGTTTGTTATTCACATAAACTTTACGTCATGCACTACTCATGGTCATAATCGATTTCGAAAAAATGAAAAAGACATATTTAGTAGAATCATACACAAAGAGTATGGCACTAATCGAGAACGAAAATGACCAATAACAAATGATTCTATTTGATTGAAAAGGTACAACAGATGCTTACTGTGACAGAAATTTCATGCTGACGGCGATAGGCATCTGGAGATAAGTCACTTGCGGCAGCTGAAGCACTATAACCTTTAGGCGCAGATGTTTCATCGCGGGAAAGCTCATTTGCTCTTGCAGTCTACAAAAATGATGGGGGATACATGTTTTAGCAAAAATACGGAAGACAATTTAGGAAACTATTTAAAGGTGAAAGAAAAAATCTACTTAGACCAAAAGAAATCCACTGGTAGAGTAAGTATAATTTGGATATTAATCAGGAAATAATTGTGGAAAGAGTCTAAGGGGGTTTTTGGATGGGTTTTTTAAAATGACTTATAAGCCAAAACCTATAAGTTGGGGCCACCCAACTTTTGGCTTTTAGCTTTTTCCATACATTTAAATTCTAGCACTTTTAAAGTTTACCCTAACACTTCCAAACTAAAAAAAAAACTTAAAAGCCAAAAGTCACAAAAAATAGGTCAATCCAAACACCCACTCTTAAGGTTCAAACTTGGGGACTTTGGATTGACTTAATTTAGTGGTTTTTGGCTTTAAAGAAATTTTTTTTGTTTTGGAAGTGTTGGGATAACATCAGAAGTTCTTTTAAACACTTTTTAAAAGCTTAAAAAGTACCCAAAAAAAAAAAAGGAGTCAAAAGTTGGGGTTACCAACTTATGCCTTTTGACTTTTAACTTGTAAGAGAGTTAAAAAGCCAATCCAGACACCCCCTCTTTAAGTGCTGTTACAATAACTACAATCACAAAAAGACAGATGAAACTCCTCTAAAACATACAAGCGCCAAAACATATGTTATTTGCAAATTATTGTTAGATGTATCAAACCACTGGAACATTTACTACATAGGAAATATGATGCACAACATAAGGTTGCAAAAGATCAAGAAAACTGATATATACCATCTTTTCTAAGTAATACATAGTGCAGGTTCTAATTTGCATTTAGAACTGTCAGAGAGAACATGTAGTTAATCTCAAATAGTGATTCTCAAAATGACAATAGACAACCCAAGATACTATTCAAAACAAAAGTTTGCTGATTTCTCCTGTTGTGTATCACTAAGTCACTGAAAGTTAGAGAGAGAAGAAATTGAAATCACATGTATTAATTAGAACTAGATACCTGAATACCCTCTCCAGAGGAAAGTTTGCTCAAGGCACCATTGGTACCTCTGTTGTCACCACGGTCAGAACATTGACTTTGAGAAGGCCTCTCAACTGATGAACTTACAGATACAGACGATTTATGTTGTGCAGCACCTACATGAGGAGTAGCAACAGGCTTCTCGTATTGGGTAGTATTGGTCTCTGGATTCCAAAAATAGAGATATCCAGTCTTACCATCAACTAGGCCTTTCCAAGGTTTGGGAAGGGTGGGATCCTCTGGTGCATAACGTGGACCAGTAGAAGATGCAGTTGCAGTAGCAGCCATCTCAAGCTTCAGTATCCAATTACCTCTGGCACCAGAAAAGACGCAACGACTTTAAAGCATGAAATGAGAATAAGAGTTAAACAAAGCAATAATACTATAAAGGAATCCATGAATCACATTTTTCATGTGTTATATTCCATCAACTGAATGATTGACAGTGTTTATAAGATGGTACTCCCTCAGTTTCGAAAAGAATGACCCTATTTTCTTTTTAGTTTGTTTCAAAAAGAATGACGCATTTCTTTTTTTTGCAACACTTTAACTTTAAATTTCCACGTGGCATGTTTAAGACCACAAGATCAAAGGGCATTTTGGTACAATTGACATAACTTTAATTTAGAATCACAAGATTAAAAGTCTTCTTTCTTTTATTAAACTCCGTTCCAAGTCAAACTAGGTCATCCTTTTGAAACGGAGGGAGTACTAAAAATGTACTACAGCCAAAACAGCCAAGTAAGGCTGCGCAAAAGAGAGAAGAAGATGAACTACACAAGGGAAGAGAACATGTTACTTCAAGAGTAGTAGATATGTTCTTAACAGAGACGAAGCAACACAAGTAATTGTGCCCCTGGCACAGTTATACTGATAAAAGCAAAAGGCAGCACACAATTGTTTTGCATACCAACCCCCTTACTAACCAAAGAAACCCAACCCAGACAACCAACTGTGACCCCTTCCGACCTTGCTACCATGGTGATTCAATCCTCCAATATTACCGTTGGGTAAAGGGTCTGACCATTACGCTACCCCTCCCCCTTGACAACAAAACACTTGAGGTCAAATACGTAAAACTGAATGAGCGGGTGGCCATTACACAACACTCATAGAGCAGGAACACTAACTATCTATGGGAATAAATTAACATGACTGCCGTTTTCCCTTAAGACTACAGGCTGGATGCACCTTGTGGCAAGGGGTGTCATCTGACACTGATTCATCAAAAATTTCTTATATATATAAAACCTGAAAAAATAGAGTACGTGAACATATATTATTGAATGATAACACACAGTGCTCTATGGTCCCTTGTTAAGCTCATAACTTATGTTGCATTTTCCCCGACTTTGAACCTCCTACTCAGTGAATTCGTGTGATTCTTTTAATTTGAAGCGCTTAATCGTTAAAGGATCAAATAAAACCCATCAACCAAGCTCTCCGCTTTTGCATAAATGGTAAACATTAAATTTATTTAACCAATTTTGAACTTGATTAGTTAATATAGATTTAAGACCCTCAGGTTACAAAATTTCATTATTTCATCTAATCTGTTCTCTTCTTTAAATGTCAACATCACTTTTGAAAAATCTTGCATACGCTACTGACTACAATAACACGAAAGTGGGCTCCTCTCAACTCAAACATGCACAAAAGCATTATATTCACGCAAGTGGCACTAGTTCAGTGTTTTGGGAAGCGAGAAGCGGAAAAAAACGACGAGGGCTTGCTTCACAAAAGCGAGAAGCGTGAAGCAAAGCGCACACTTTTTTTAAAAAAAGCGAAATTTAGTATAAAAAAATAAATAAAAAATAACTAAATAGAAGTAATATAGTCTTAGATTAAAAGAAAATAGATAGTCAATAATACTCATAAGTCATAACATATATAGCAAAAAATCAAAAACATAATTAAATCACAAAGACTCAAACTCCTATTCTTCAACAAGATCCTCAAACTCTTCAAGTGCCATAACCAAGGGTTCTACTTGGTCATCATCTTTTTCATCATCAGAAGGCTCATCAACAAGGTTTCGAGTTGAACTAGAACCTCCATCTCCTCTTTCCTTGCCCCTTAAAGTACTCCCCCCTAAAACTATAAATATTCTCCTCAACACCACTTGCCACAGAAACATCACCATAAGTGAGACTTTCTCCTTCGTACACTTCTTGAAGAGAAAAGAAACTCACAGAGATGAAACAAAGGCGAAGATTGTATATTTCAGAAGAAAAGAAACTCATAGAGATGAACTAATAAACATCTGCTAAAACTTACATGTAGTCGCGGTCGCTGTGTGAAGAGAGACGCAGTCTCAGTCGCGGTCGTGAAGAGAGAAGAAGAGTCATGAAAGAAAAATTAAGTTATATTGTATATTTCAGATTTTTTTAAAACTAATTTTTTTAAAAAAAAACTAATTGTCGCTTTTTTATAAAAAGCGCGCTTTATTGCTCTTTTGCCTTAGTGTCGCTTCTCGCTACATTATCTGAAGCGAGCGCCTTTTTCAGATCACATCGCCTCAGGAGAAAGAAGCGCACTGGTGTCGCCTCGCTTTGAAACGCGCTTTAAGCGTGCTTTTATGCGTTTTCACAACACTGCACTAGTTCAAAGGCTTTTGAACTGTTGGAACACAAAGCAATAACAAAAAAAGTCACAAAAAACTAAAACAAACAAAAAAATGATCTAAAACCCTACATCATCATTCACTAACACGTAGCAGGGGTCAAAATGCCAAACCTAGTAAGTTCAACTTCAAAACAACCACAACATTGAGGCCAAACAATGAAATAAATCGATCGAAAAGCCTACATTGTCATTTACTAACACGTAAATGGGGTCAAATGCCAAACCAAGCAAGTTCAACATCAAAAGGACTACAACATCGAGGCCAAACAATTTTCTTAAAAAATCATCTAAAACTCTACATTATTATTTACTGACACATAGCTGGGATCAAATGCCAGATCTATCAAGTTCAACTTCAAAGGGACTATAACATTGAGGTTAAATAATTTTTAAAATAAGAACAATCTAAAACCCTACATTATTGCTTATTAACACATAGCAGGGGTCATATGCCAAACCTAGCGAGTTCAACTTCAAGGCCAAACATTGAAAGAAAAAATATCTAAACCTTACATGGTTATTTATTAAACACAGGGGAGGTCAAATGTCAAACCTATCAAGTTCAACTTCAAAAGGACAACAACATCGAGGCCGAACAATTTTAAAAAACTTAACCCCTACATTTTTAATTTTTTAACACACAGCATAGGTCAAATGCTAAACAAGTTCAACTCAAGGCCAAACAATAAAAGAAACATTCTAAAACCCCTACATTCTCGTTTACTAACACATAGCAGGTGTCAAAAGGCAAACATAGCAAGTTCAACTTCCAAAGGATGACAATTTCGGGGCCAAACAATTTTTAAAAACCATCTACACATAGCAGGTGTCAAAAGGCAAACATAGCAAGTTCAACTTCCAAAGGATGACAATTTCGGGGCCAAACAATTTTTAAAAACCATCTAAAAGCGGTCAAATGCCAAACCTACCATGTTCAACTTCAAAAGGACAAGAACATCGAGGCCAAACAATCAAAAAGAAAAAAAAATCTAAAACCCTAAATTTTTATTTATTAACACATAGCAGGGTTCAAATGCCAAACAACTTCAGCTCAAGGCAAAACCTATCTAGTTCAGCTTCAAAATAACGACAACATCGAGGCCAGACAATCAAAAAAATAAAACATCTAAAACCCTGCATTCTGGTTTACCATCACATATCAGGGGTCAAATACCAAACCTAGCAAGTTCAACTCAGATCTGAATCATCGCGAGTATAAATGAGATATGATACCTGACAAAGTCTTTCCGATGACGATAAAAGAAGCTGATACAAACGATTCTCACCTCCGACGATGTCTCCCGTCCGTTCTCCCTCCCACTCACTCTGCTAAATAATTTATATATAGAGGTATACAAAGGTATGAGTGAAGCAGCGGAGAAGCAGAGAGAAACCTACGCTTCTGATGGTTTGAGTGCTATAAATAAGAATGGAATTGGCTGACAGATGGATACTTATATAAGAAAGAGAGCAGAGATATGAGAAACGGGACAAACAAGAATAGTGCGTATTAAACCCACAATAATATTTTAACCATGGTTAGGTTAGTAAAATGCCAATTACTTACACACACAATAATATCTCCACGCGGAATAAAACTTTCCCGCCCATTGGCAGTGTATATTTAGATACTACTGTTTTTTTGAACGACAAAAATAATAATATTAAACTTACAATTATTCTCTTTATTTCATATTATATATACGACTAGGTAATACGATCGCGTTTCGCGCGACAATCGAATTAAACTTGAAAATATTTTTTTACTAATATTCATATAATTAAAAATAATAAAAAAATATGTTTTTAAAAAATTATCAGTAATATTCCAACATTAATTTATTTATTTGTCATATATCACATAACCCAAGAACATCTAATGAATGAATTATTCACGAAATGATAAATCATTGGTTATTCACGAAATGATAAATCATTGGTTCCTTAACAACATTAAAAGGAAAATAAGAATATATGTGCAATATATTTCGTGGTAAAAAAACCATTTGAGTTGCATACATTATACAATTGTGATATATGTCTTAGGAGAAAATTCAAATATTTGTTAACATATTAAAAAAAGAGATCATGCTTGAACATGAAAGCAATTATAACTTTTGAACTTACATAATAAATTTCTTCAATTGATAAGTGAGAAATTTCATATCTATGTAAAAAAAATGTCAGCTTATATATAGTACTTTTAAGTTATGAAATTTAATATAGAATATCAAAACATGAATTTTTGGAACTAATTACAATAATCATTTTTTGCACAATGAATATACATACTATATGTGTATATGTTCAACATAACTTTGCAGAAATATAAACAAGAAAGTTTAAAACGTGTACTCAAAAACAACAATAAATATCATAAGCATAAATTAATGAGTGTAAAAAAAAACATATCAGGATATGTAAAAATAGAATAAAATAGAAATGAGTTTAGTGAATGCACAATGTCCCCTTTGAGAAAACTATTCGCCTCCAATACCAAAGGTTTAAAGAATTACATCCTCTTAAGATGGAACGATTTTATTTATCAACTTATTGATACAAAAACATTTGTGTCACTAAGTTACTCAACAGGAGCAAAGTACACGAATATTTAATTTTGCAAAAGTAGAAGAAGATCAAATTTTTGTTGTTTTAAAATGACAGAAAATTTCTATAGTTATAGACATCAAAGGTTAGTGTGAACAAATGTTTATTGTCCACTATCAGAAAGGTTACAACTATTTGAAAGAGTTGCAACCTTTCAGAAAGTTCACAATCTTTCATAAAAGTCACAACTTTTCATAAAGTCGCAACTCTTCATTAAAGTCACAACTTTTCATAAAAGTCGCAAGTTTTCATAAATGCCGCAACTCTTGATAAAAGTTCGCAACTCTTCGTTAAAGTCACAACTTTTAATAAAAGACGTGACTTTTTTTAATAAAAATCGCAATTCTTCATAAAAGTCACATCTTTTAATGGAAGAGGAAAGCTAGTTTTAAAAATAAACAAATTTAAAAGAAAATTCTTACATGTGATGAAGCAACGTAGGCGGACCTACAATTCTCTTTTATATAAATATATGATTGTTTGAAGTATGACACATGAAAAATATTTAAGGACAAAATGTAAATCTATTTTTTTTTATCATCATCTATATTTATTTGATTATCTCATCAAATGAAGGATAGATATTTCAAAAAAAATCAAAAAATTTAATAATTTACTTATTTTGAATTATGAAAAAAATATGAACTGACATATTACTAGTGGTTATGTTGACCTAACATAATATCTCTTCATTTAAGATATGTTTTAGTAAACTAACTTTAATAATGATGCCTTGGAATCCTAAATTTGATTACTAATTACTACTATTACTTTATGTAGTCATTTCATATTAAGGGTAGTACAGAAAAAAAAAAAACCTCTTAATTTACTAAAATAGATGAGTAGAATAAAATATCCAGAATAAAAATCAAGCAAAACAAAACAAGTGAAATACATGTTTTTCATCAAACTCCTTTACAAAAAATAGTAGTAGGTTCATCAGAATATGTAATAGTAGCTCAACAAGGTGGGTGTTGGTATAGCAAAGCGTTTAGTTTTGTTTGGCCTGATTTGCTTAATAGCTCTAGTTATGGAAAGGTGGGGGTGTTGGTATAGCAAAGCGTTTAGTGAACTTTAATTTGTTTGGACAACTAAGCTTATGTTAGTAATATATATTTAAGTTACATATGACCAGGTGATGACTTTAGTTGGAATGTAGAATCAATTACGTTGGAGTATTAACGCGAACGAGAGTAACACTATGTTTGGATCATTGTTATCTATTGTACTGTAGTATATCATTACTGTATCAACAATATTTGTTTTGATTGTTACTTAAACTGAATTGTACTATATTGTTAAATTTCGTTGTTACAATGAAAATTCCTATTTGGTGGAACAACCGATTTGGCGTGTACATAATATTTCAAAATACTATTTTACCCTTTACCTTGTTTATTTAAATCTAGCCAAACCTACTACCCTAGAATAATTAAGGATATTTTAATAAATTTATAAGTTACAATATTGATACAATCAAACCAAACAATTAAAATGTTATTAAGCAACAACAAACAATACAATCTAACCAAACATTGTATCTACCATACAATACAGTACAACAAACTACAATACAATACATTATAAAACAATGGATAACAATACCAAAATGCAGTAAAAGATTGCAAACTAAGATGTGCATACAAGAATAAAATTGTCGATAACGAATAAGGTAAATTCCATAATACATTACTATTTACAAATAATTAAGTAGAGTACGGGGGGAATCAGCTGATTACATAATTGGCTAAAAGTGGTATATAATAGATTAATGGAGATGTCAAAAGGTTTTCCTAATTCTCTGAACAGTGATAATAAATAGGATCAAGTTCACAAAAGATAAACAAATTCTTACAGACTAGACCCCAAGTAAGGGACACTGCTTTTTAGCATGTTCTGGTAACAGTTTGTTTAAGAGTTCTGAAGACGCTCCTTTCAGCTCTGCAAATGTGACATAATCTCATAATAAGAAAAACAACTACTATATGAATATGAGGGGGGTGGAGAAGTCAATTAATAAAACTGGAGGAGAAGATAATAATTAAACCTTGAGGCCTGAAGTTGAAGAGAGATGGCAATGGACGACCATTAGGAGGACGAGCATTAGGGTCACGGAGCTCATCAAAGAAAGTGTGACCAAGAGCTTCCAACTGCAAAATGAATCAAATAGATCACAGAAAAGCATCACAATATGATACAAATGATTGCTGCCTAAAATATGATATGGAATTTTCAACAAGTACTACTTTCTTTTGCCCTCACCACACTGAGTTTGAACTGGAGAATAAGGAAAAAAATTAGGGAGAGAACTTGGTACACTCACCGCTGTGCACCTCAGATTTGGAGAATACTGTAGAAGCCTTATCACAAGATCTACAGCTTCAGGAGGCATCCGCTTGTGAAAAATCTGTACAATGCAGAGTACGGTCATGAGTTTCTTGATGTGCATGCATGGCGTGAAATGCATCAGAAAATGTATCTTCTACACAGGGCTATAGCTCAGGGTTCTTACCTTGTGCCAGGGGTGAGCTTTAATTTGTGGGAACTTAAACTCGGTGTAATTTGGATTCATACACTTGATTTCTTCACGAGTTGGTGTTCCAAGAACCTAAAGAGGACATTTTGATTTATTGAATTGTGCAAACTAAAGATGACATCATTGAATCAAATAGATGGATACCTTGATTATTTCGACGAGCTGATCTACACCACTCTCACCAGGAAAGAGGGGCTACAAGTTTTGGAAGAGAAAAGATTAGCGTGAAACAATCAATCATTACAGTATTTTTTTTCTCAATAAAGGAATTGAACTCCACAATAAATACTACCTGTCCAAGAAGCAGTTCAGCTAGGACACAACCCACAGACCAAATGTCAATTGCATTGGTGTATTCAGTTGCTCCAAATATTAGTTCGGGCGCACGATAATAACGTGAACAGATATATGAAATGTTTGGCTCGCCTTTGACCTGTTAGGATGGCCAAAATATGAGGATGAACTATCTAAATAAGATCACTAGATAAGACTAAGACAATCATTCCACCCACCAATCACATATGGAAGATGAATAAAGTCAAGAAAAGGAATCAAAGTATTTTCATATTGTTGAGCTATAAAAGGTACTTCTTCATCAGTTCTTTTGATTTGATAAATCCCAACAAGCAAAATATCTAATTCATAAGAACATCTTTAGCCACATAAAAATAAAAAGAAGTGATTATACAATATGCTGGAACACTTCCATTTCTTGAATTTTCTAAGAATGGACATAATAAGATATCATACAACTTCATCTAATTCTTGTACAAACATATTATAAATGTGACATACTTATGATAATACATAACCACAAGCATTTCCTGAATTATCTTACAAAATATGACACAACTGTCTTTAGCGTCCAGTATAACTCATTTTAAGAAATCCTCTTCTGCAGGCACAACTACAACTGATAGACGTCATCAACTACTTACAGTTATATCATGACAACTTGTAGTGTTTCACATGCATGGAAACATGAATAAAAAGAATATTTGTGTTCCAATTTTCCAAACAAGTCACAATCAAATGATCACATCTGTTCCTAAACTTTGTAGTGACAAGAAGCAGAAAGAGAAAGTCGAACTTAGGTCTCAGACTTGAGAAGTAACAACAGGACTTTTGCAAGCTATCAGGAAAATTACCAGGACTTTTGCACTCCCAAAATCACAAAGCTTAAGCTGATGTGTGTGGGGGTTGACCTGCCATAGCAAATTGCATTAGTAAATATCACAATGTTTTTAGTTGATTGAGTTTAAGCTTCAAGTACAAACCAGTAAATTCTGAGGTTTGATGTCCCTGTGGCAGACTCCTATCCCATGTATGTAAGCCAAAGCTCTAAATATCTGTTAAGGTATATCATCAACCAACTATAGGTCGCAACAAAGATATGCTAAGGTTGGTGTAAAGAAGAGGTGTTGCTACTAGCCATAAACAGTAACGACAGTAACTATGTCATAATCGCCACAAACAAATGATGCAAAATTTACTCTGTGCAAGATAAACGCAACAGCACTAAAAATTATCATCTTTAACAGTTATTACTAGAACAGAGAACTTGTTATTTGAAGATATTACAACTATGGAAGAACCTTTACCACTGCACATGAGGTCAACGGTTTAGGCCACAATCTGAGTTTAGGGTTGCATAAAGGACAAAGGGATTGGAAAGGGAAGTAGGAAAATATCCAAAAAACAATTAATATTACATTAAACCGGTATATGGAAAAATGACATACAACGTGAATTAGTCAAACCTCCTCCATATGTGGTTTAGCCGAAACTAAATGAACTTCCTTTCATCTAAAAAAAATAAAGATAAATCTCCAATCTGGTACTGAGAGCAAGTCATTAGTTTTGAAGATTATTTTACTGAAATACCTCTCATTTATTTCTTATACATTTTGACAATGAGATAAATACTACATTGTTTCTGAAAATAGAAAAGAACACTAATTGGGTAGAATTATTAGCTCCCCTGGTCGAAGATAACCTTCTATACTATTTCTCGTTATTTAAGCATAAAGGATTTGGTGCCTTATAACTTGAAAAATTGTAGTAGGGTTGACATCGAAGAGGCTAGCATTGACATAATATTTTGATACAGGATACAACATTTAGAATTTTACGTACACCATAACAATTTGAAGACAATGAAGGGAATTAAAGGCAAAGGAGGTTTCCATGGCAACTAGTGGCACACTCGAGCAGAGGTCACAATCATCATAAGCTATAGGGCCAGGTCCATTCAGTTTTGCTAAATTATAGGGAACATACATGAAATTCGTCCTATGCTCATTTCTTTCTATGTACAATGAGAGGAACTTGCACATGTACTCAAATGGAATACCTGATATGTGTACAGTTTGACATATATCATAGGCATCCGTTGGTTTGCTTTGCTGTAATGTCTTAACACACGGTAGAGAGTTTCAGGTACGAATTCTAGAACCAAATTTAGATAAAGTTCATCCTTTTCTGTGGTCGAAAAGAAGCAGTGCTTCAGTGAAACAATACTAGGATGATCAAGAAGTCGCATAGTCTGCAATTCCCGATTCTTGTATCTCTTGTCCTGCAAGACCTTTTTTATTGCCACGGTTTCTCCTGTTTCAAGGCATTTGGCCTGCAATTTAGCTTTGAAATCAGTGACAATTGATTTAGTGAAGGGGGTAAAGATTCTTGATTATGGCAGTGACTATCTGTGAGAAATGAACAACTTATACCTGGAACACAATTCCAAAGGAACCCTGTCCAACTACTCGCTCCGCCATGTAACTTATGGTCTGAATATCAAAGAAAACATTAGCAAAAAAGCTTTTAACACAAAGACCAACAATCAGCATGTATATTTAAAAGAACTTGCTCAGTTGAGATTTATTTATTTGTGGGGTGAAGTATGGATGGGTCATTCACTCAAACAGTGCCGTTCTCGAAGACATGGTAATGAAAAGCATTTCAACTATCAACCCAAGCTAGAAATACAACATTATGTTGAGTAGGACCGTGTAACCTCGCCTAATTAGCAGTCATCCCCAAGTATTATAAGCTACGTCCTTAATAAGACCGAGACCAAAGTGTTCGCCGACTCTTTAAAGATACTATCAAGTTAAAGTCAAGGAAAGTCATCCCGGTCATTAGACGCCCATGTTAGGTCCAATTCTGAACTTTACAGGGAACAATGTTTTGTAATTTCTAAAGTTCAGGAAATAAGCCCTTTGTACATCTGGAAAGCACCATGTCAATATGGTATGAGAAGATTAACTAAGTTCATGTCATTAAAACTTCCCTGAAAGTATGGAGTTGATATTAACGCCCGCTTCCTTTTTTGAGAGGACAAAGAAAAGGGATTGTTAGATTACAGCGAGAAGCTTGATTTTATGTCTCACATAACCAACATAAGTCATGTGAGACGCCGTAATTACTTGACAAGTGCACTTGTGGTTAAATTAGTTTAATTAAAGATTGAAACAGAAAAGCCATGCAAAACTTTTCCAAATTAAGCACCAAACAAAGCAAAATTTATCAAAGTTATTCTGAGTTATGATGCAGCAGATTAATTTGATATAAGGCTTTTACAGTAATATAGTTCTACTTAGTCAATGAATTTATTGGAAAGAAAGAAAAAACATACAAATTGAATTTTGGATAATTCCATGCCTAATTAGAGAAAAGGGAAACAAAATTATGCAATGGAAAATATACAAGCATAAGTAGAAAAGCCATGTAAGTTCATACAAAGCACTGTCAACCATAAGCATATTAAAGTAAGGTTGACCAGTAATACAACTCCATATCAGCCATGAAAAAGAGAAAAACAAGTGTTATTCACGTCTAGGGGTATGCATATCATGCAATTTTTGGGTCCTAGTAGAGTGCCTTATTTTGGAAACTTTTATATTACCAAAGAAATGGTAAAAAAACAAGTCACTTGTTAAGCAATTAAAGTGCCTCATAGAACACATGGAAGTGATGTGAAACACAAACTAAAATTTCTCGATTACCAGTACCTGGCAAGTCAAAAGAAACTGAAGAAAAAGAGGTAATTACAAAGATGTCCCGAACCATTTTAGCCAAAAGTTACTTCTTGTTTAGTATGATAGCTAAACATCTCTATCAGACATTACGATTTGTTCTTGACTTATTATTATTAGTTTCAAAAAAAAAAAAAAAAAAGAGGCAAAATACTTACCCTTCGGGGTGGCCCAGTGGTTTGAGCTTGGGATTTCCATGTTGGAGGTCTCAAGTTCGAAACCCCTAGCCAGCGAAAGTAAGGGGTTTTGCCTTCTGGGCCGAGCTCGTCGCACTAGGCTTGGCAAGCCTAGTGTGGGTTACCTCTCCTATGTGGTTTGCGAGCTATTGCATAGGAGCGGGGGTTTTACCCTATGCGCACCCAAAGGGTAGCGACTGCGGGTTTCCCTTGTAAAAAAAAAAAAAAGAGGCAAAATACTTGGTACTCTAGTACAAAACATCTACTAAATTAATAAAGGAGGATAAAGCAATGCCGCGAAGGAAAATACGAGAACAGGTCTTTCTTTCAATTGTCTATGTTACATCACAAGTGAAAAAGTTGCATGTTTCAAAAAAAAAAAAATGTTACATCACAAGTGAAAGAAAAGATAATATGAAAATCAGGATTATCAGACTTCCTGATTTCCATAGCCGGAACAAAACTGATTGAGAAAAGATTTGCTCATCAGATCCATAAATAAATTACCAGCCGTAGTATAGATTGAGTTTTATTTACTGATTTCAGAACCAAAATGAAACTAAAGCAAAGGGATATTTCATGAAATCCACGAGATCAATGCCATTTAATCTCAAACATGAAAATTCTTATCCTTTGGATATGTTAGTATTTGGTACAGGCACAACAATAAAAGATAAGTTACAAGTATAAAATAACATTTTCGAGGTTGAATCAAATGATTAAAAATGTCACCTGCTTTGGCTGACCATTTTTCCCCCCAATAGTCGTCACAATGATGTGACCTGTTTCAGTTCCATTCCCATCCACAACAGCGGCTTCCATTTCCTATCAGGATATCACAGTGAGAATTGCTAAGGCAGACAAGGAAAACAGAAATCAGATAAAGAGTATGCATCCTATTTCCAAGAACAACCTTTCCTTCTTTGTCATCGTTGATCTTCATTGCATTTATTTCTTTAGGTAGGTTGTCAATAAGCACAACATCAGTAATAGGTTTGCCAGCTGCTAAAGACATAATACTGCCAGAAGCCATGTCACTGAATTACAAATAAACTTCCTTATAGTACTGATAAATGGTTATGACTCAAGTGACAGATTGTCCGCTTCTCAAAACCTGAATCATAAAGATACGTAGATCAAACAGGACGCCAGTGATGCCGTACTAACATTCACTGTTGTATCAAAGGAGATCTCAGAATCCAAAAATGAACTTTACTGACCCAAGCAGAACCCCATCCACTGGATGTTAAATTAACATGTCAAAGGCATGCTACCACTTTCTTGACATATTTAATGTCCATGTGCGCCATATGACCATATCTATGATGATAAGGCATAACTCCCACATATACAGACATTTATGAAATATTATTAGTGCTACCAAGACTCTATTAACATTTTGATAGGAGAAGTGAATAAGTCAAACAGAAGTTGTTGCATTAATACTGAGACAACTATCAACAAGCAACAAAGAGAAGTTTCCTGCTTGTTGCAAACATAGAGCAGTGTGATATATTTAAGTTTCAAAAGTCAAACATCCTGAAATCCGGTCTCTTAGTTCATATACGTGATTAAGTACTCAAATTAGTCAAGTAAGTCTCTAGAAGATCGCAAAATTAGCTACCATTGTTCAAAGAACTCCTAGACGCCTAAAAAGAAAATTTTCTAATTGGAAGAGAACATAGGTTTCAACAAAATTGCAGCCATATTTTTAACCTTAAGAACCTTCATAGGAAGCATGAGATCAATTATTCATATTTATGATTATTGCATAAACCAAAAGAGTACCTGCAGCGGTGAAGTGAATTGCTCGCATTGGCGATGGAAAATTGTGAGTGAAACAGCAAAACCCTAAGCGCGGAAGAAATAAAGTGGAAGTGAAAATCGCGTATGGCCAAGTTTTCAGGTTCTTGGTTATAGACTTCTGCAATGCTGCTCTTCTTTCATTTTTCTCACTTTGGATGCTCTCAGAAGGTTGATGGAGTTGCCGGACCCCAACTAATTTTATCCATTTTCGTTGATTGGAAGTTTGGGTGTCCGAGATATCTACGTGTAAGGTTCTGGTTGGTACTTGGTATGCTTACGTCATTATGTTGACTGATACAGTGTTAATTCTGTTCCTAGCGAAAAAATCTGTGTGCTCTACAACTCCACGTAAGCGGATGTTAGGAGTTTTTTTTTTTTTTTTTTTCTTCAAAAAAGGGGGGTGTGGATAATTTTGCTGATCAAAACTTAATGATCATATCACCTGTTTGATCTAAAAAAATAATTTTTGAAGTGAAAAAAAATATTTAAATTTTGTAGTTAATTTGGACATAAACATAACTTGAAGTTATTTTTAATTTTTTTGAAATAATCTAAAGTGATTCTTCAAAATTTAAAATTTAATTGGAATTCATTTCAAAATTCTCATTAGTATAATAAAATATCTCAAAGAATTGAAGAAAATCAGATAAGGTCAATATTAAAATATAGTTAATTCAAATTGAAGTAAATTAAATAAATTAAAAAATAAAAAGTAACTATTAAGTTTAATTTTCTACTATGGTTAATTAAAATTACATCATTAATAAAATTTCAAAAATATGTGGATAATAATGAGCAAGAGATTAGCTACAAATTATTAAGAAAAAATTAATTAATAATAACAATAAATACATAATTTTTGTATATTTTGCTAATTGAGAATAGTAATGTAATCGATTTGTTCAAGTATCTGGTGTTAAAAACCACAGCATGATTGATCAATTATATTTTGATGGGAAAACTGCCATCACAAAACATCAGCAGTGGCTGTGAAGGGATAATCTCTTGCTCACATATACATTACAAGATGTTCATTTAGCCTGTAGTTCATGGATTGCCTTTCAGAGGTATAACAATTACCAAGAAAAGAGTTCAAAAACCATTCTGCTGGGGAACTTATGGAGAACCTCTCTTGACTTGTTTTTCTCCACACTGAATGAACTACAACAACCCAAATGTTAAACAACAAACTTGATTTTCAATATTTGATCAAATGTACTTAACAGTTCTTTTTCCATACAAATTTCTGTGGTAACCCTATCATTCCTAAACAGAGCAGTATCAGTACAAGGATAAACCTCAGAGGCCACACTTTTGGCAAGTTTCGTAAAGCACAAGTCTCTAATTAATGGCATACCAAAGTGCAGCAAAAGCTGGCAATCCCATTATGTGCTTCATCATACAAATACTGCATACATCAAGTAGCAAGTGTAAAGCATATGCAGTAAAACAATAAGCAAATGAAATAAAGGTAAGGCATCAGAAACCTGAGAAGATTTCATAGATCTCATTAAATTCATGATTTGCCAAATCCAACGGCAGCCTTCTTTATTTTTCGTGTATTTATGCTTTCAGGGGTTGGCAACCCAGTCCTATCTTCATATTTCTTTTCTAGCGCCTGTAAAATCAGTTACAAAGATGAGCAACAAAATATTTGGTGCAACACCTGCCAGATGTTAATTCCAACTTTAACAATCATCCACTAACCACTAATTTTTCATGGATGGTGTCCAGGACTTCGTCAGTCATTTTGTCAAAGAAAAGAACTCCCTGCACATTGCTGACTTAAGTAAAAAAGAAATGTCTTACGGGAACTAAGTCTTGTATTTAAAGCAAATTGTGCATTCATGTAATGAATATTCATCAAAGACTGCATACACACTATACAGTACTACATATATCTGAATTCAACCAGTAGCACTGTTAAGTAGTCTTATAAAAAGAATCAACCAGGGAAGACTCCTGAACTCGAGTCTATCGAGTTCTTACTTTTTTTTGTTACACTGCTCAATGTCCAGTTACTTCAACTGGAAAGACATATAGAAAATTTTTTCTGAATAAAAGGTAAATGCTAAAAAAAAAAAAGTAAATGCAAAGGGAAAATGTGTGAGCAGGAGAGCCTGCTAATCTCAAACAACAGTAATTTTTGGGAAGGTACAGTTAAAACAGATCCTGCATTTATAGAAATGAAAAAGCACCTGTAGGTGATCAAATTCATGTTGGAAGACTCGAGCTGGGAGAGCAGACAAGCTTATCTCAAACCTTGTACCATTAATGTCCTGTGCGTCAACCTTAACTGACTCTGGTCTCTGCAAAAACACAACATATATAAATAATATAGTAACAATTTAGAAAGTCAGAAAACTTCACAATTCAAATAGCAGATTCAGGTTCCTAGACACTAAAGCAGTTAGCAACAAAGATTCACCAGGTAAGCTTTTGTAAAATGCAAACCGTTTTAGGATTACAGTTCTACTTCAAATACTTCTGAATCTGTTTGGACAAGTCACCCAAAATCCAAGCAGCTCTACTATGTAAGCTCTTTACCGGGTTAATTGAGCCAGAAGAAGAATAATGCTGTATAAGTTGGAGTTACTAGTTGAATAGGGACACTTGCAAACTAGAGGATTAGGATGTCTTTTGGCATAAGTCCTTGAGATGCTGTCTATCTTACATTCGTGAAGCACAACAACAAAATTGACCATTCATAAAAAGTTAGATACATGTAGTATGTAGAACTGCTGATATGACATCTATATTTTTCCTAAAGCAATAGAAGTTGCTGGTTTCTGTAAAAGTTCGACTAGCTCATTGGAGCAACTTTTCCAGGAGCAAGAGACAGCAAGTCAAATTCTTCAGAATGGTGTAGCTACCAATTCAACAACATAAATGCTAGGAAAAACCCTCATGAGGTTGCGGATGTGCCTTACCATCCTTTCAGATATATTCACGACTAACCTCATGATGTCATGAGTTGGTACATGGTATCATGCGTCAACTCCAAGCAAGTTAGGTTTGGCTATATAAATTGTCATTGGGTATGTCACTCCATTGAGGCTCATCTTACAGCAATATTATACAAGATAGAAAATAAAACGTACTAGGAGCTCTCTACCATTTCTAAGTTTCATTTAAGATACATATATATATTCAACACACAAACACTATTTTTTAAATAAGAAAAGTATCAACTGCATAGCAGATTCTTGAGGGATTTGGACAGATTACGTCAATCATATTTAATCCCACTCGACCACGGGGTTCATATTATCTCTCTCACAGACAGAGAGTAAGGCAGTAGATTGACTCGCGATCAGACAAAGAATGGTTTACAGGTCCAAGTACCTTAACATCACCATGTATCATTGGAAAAGATAAGCAACCTTCTTCATAAGGTATAATCCTCCTAGAATATCTACTGACACGTGGATTGACGAGAACAATCTCCTCCCCCTCTCCACGTTCACCGGCTGCATTAAATACCATTAGTTGAACATTCATTCCAACTTGTGGTGCAGACAGCCCAATGCCATCAGTTCTGCATATATAATATCAAAGCCAAGCATCCTTTAAGGTCCTCTGAATAGCAAGCTTTTCTTATAAACAAAATAAAACTAATGTATCTAACAACTAAAACATCAACTATCCATCTATTCTTAATTCAATAAATCAGTCAGTTACACCTCAATTCCAAACTAGTCGGATTCCATTATTCTAAATTTGTGTCACCATTACTATTTTTGTTTTATTTTCAACATAATTAGACCTCCACCAAGAATAATCTCTTCCTATATCTAGGTTTGGGATCAGTCATGCTTTGCGAAGCTCCAATAGATTAAGTTATCCAGTTTACTGATTGAACAACTGATTTTTGCATTAAAATATGTTATCAAAACTCAAAAGGACAAGTAGTTATGGATTGTAAGAAACGGATGGACTCACTTGTACATAGTATCGAACATTTCATCAACTAACTTCTTCAAATTAGAATCAAATTTGTCAATCCTCTTATTCTTCGCTCTTAAAATCGGGTCTGGATACTCCACAATTTTCAATGGCACCTCGAAGCTCAAGTCAGCAGCTACCACACACAAAATGAATAATTTCAATCTGCGAAAAAAAAATTGACTACAAATAGATTGATTTTTAGGTCAGAATCTAGAAGGATGCTTACGAGTTGCTATTTCATCTCCTTTGGTTTTGGAAGATAAAACTCGCCTAGCTTGAGCGTAAACAGCTAATTTTGGAGGTTTATTACTGCTTGCGGTAAAAAATAAACAGTTCGCTGATTTATATCGATGAAGACTGTAGTTGATAGGGGAGGGAGACGAGTTCCGACTGAGGAGAGGCCGGAGAAAGCGAGTGAAAGAAGAAGAAGATGCCCAACTTGCGGCAGCCATTGCCATTTGCCACACAACAAAACGGACAATTTCACCTCTACAGAAGCAAATATTACTACTTTTCTCCTTGGTGTTTTGTTACACTAGAATTTTAAACCCTAGATAATTCTCTTTTTTTAAAAAAAAAAAATATTCACTCCTCCGTTTCGGAATTACTCTATTTCTTTTTTAGTCTGTTCAAAAAGAATAGTTCATTTCCCTTTTTTGACGAACGTTAACTTTAACTTTCCATGTGACATGTTTAAGGCCATAAAATTAAAGAATATTTTGATACATTGGACATAACTTTAAATTAGAATCATAAAATTAATTTTTTTTTTAAAAAAAAAATTCCATTCCAAATCAGACTAGAACAATCTTTTTTAAACCGAAAGTGTAATATATATATTAATAATTGATCATACATGAGAATTGCAAGCTTGCAACTCCAAAGAGGAGTAGAGGACATTACTACTAATTGATTTCTTTAATTCATTATATTTTTTTAATAAAGTGTATAAAAAAATTAATATAAATAAAGTGATTATCTTGATGTTGTCTATTTAGAGAAATGCTAGAAATATATTTTAAAATTTTAATTTTCGTTTAATATTATCGATAAAAGAAAGAAAAACATAAAAAATATCTTAAGAAAAAAAATTATATTGATTATATAACATTACATTGGACCTTGAAATATAAAATATAAGAATTGAAACACGTAATATGAAAATAAAATGTATATTTATAAGAAATCATGATGTCATTCAATATTTTCAAGAAAAAAATTGGGGCGAGTTTCGAAACGGGGTTTACTAATAAAGCTTTGGAGTGTAAATTTGAAGGCGTAGATTCATAAAGCATAAATTTTAAAATTTGAGGTGTAAGCCTCGAGAATAAAAAAGTAAGTACAGATGTTTTTAATTTTTTTTTTTTTTATTTAAATCATATTTTTTGTATTGTTGGTGTAACGATATTTTTCAACTAGTGATTATAATACTTTTTTTTTCATTATTGATTATTAATACTTATCTCAAATAAAATGCATAATACAAATATATAATTTCTTTATATTATAGGTTATTTATAAAATCATTCAAAGATTTACTTTTGCTTATTTTATTAGGGGATAATGAACAAGTACCCCTCAACCTATACTTGAAATTCTAGAGACACTTATACTATACTAAGGTCCTATTATCCCCCTGAACTTATTTTATAAATAAATTTGTAACCCTTTTTCGTCATATGTGGCATTATCTTGTGGGCCCAACGTGTGTTGACATTTTTTTCAAACTAGTGTCACGTAGGCCGAAAAAGAGTAGAAAATTATGCATAAAATAAGTTCGGGGGTAATAAGACCTAAGTATAGTATAAGTGTGTCTTGAGTTTCAGGCATTGGTTGAGGGGGTACTTATGCATTTTCCCTTTTATTAGTAATAAAACTATAGAATTGAATATACATGAGACTACGCCCGTAGATCCATGAGACTTACACCCCCGTGTCTCGACGCTTATACCTAGCTCAGTACTGTATAAAATGTCTCGTCTCACACCCCACCTTTTAAAATACTTGTCATTAGTAATTTAATGTGTTATTTGTCTACATGATTATACAAAAAATTATCAAGGAGCGACAAAATATTTATTTTTTTAGAAAACATGAAGTCTCAAGTTGTAGAAATGTATAGAGTTGGATCAACTTGGACCCTAGCACATTTAGAAGAGTGGAAGAGTTTTAATAACATTAATCGAATTATTATTGTGATCATCGCTATTGAAAAGACAATTTCTTTTTTAATGTGGAAAATTAAGATAGATAATTTTTACTTTAAATAATTACAAATTAAATATATGATAGATAAGTTTTACTTTAAATAATTACAATTAACATATGCATAGTTATTATAGCACAACAATAAAATATTTTTTTAATATATCTGTACACATTTTTTTAGTCATACAACGTACTTTCTTTTTTTTAAGGAAAAAAAAGATGAGGATTGTTTCTCGTCATATAAGCTTACAAAAAAATTTAGAATTCATAAACTAGAAAGCAACCAAACAAAATTTAACCAGAATCAAATATGAAGTTGCCCTTCTTCACTCGAATTCTAATATTGGGCTTACCAACTACATCATTATTCAAGGTGAAAGTAACATTAGAAGGAAGGTTTATGGCCTCGGTGAAGAAGGCCATAACTGTACACATGAATGATTATAGTAACACCAATGATTTTAGGAATAGGAATTCTAACACCTTCATGTTTGAAATTGCACCTATAACTGTACACATGAATCATTCTTTTCGATAAATAATTTTTATTTATTAATTAAAAAATAAAAAATAACTAAAAAGATGACTTATTATGTATTTTGTTAATGATTTCTAATATGATAGATCATGTCATATAATTT
Organism: Solanum chilense; assembly: GCA_032847665.1. Classification (NCBI taxonomy): domain Eukaryota; kingdom Viridiplantae; phylum Streptophyta; class Magnoliopsida; order Solanales; family Solanaceae; genus Solanum; species Solanum chilense. Next base: position 52,934,380 of record CM064964.1, read on the forward strand.
AGGGGCAATAATATATTAATTAAAAATTAACAAATAAATATACACAAAAATAAAGGTGTGATATTTTTCATTTTTATTCATTCGCATAATAATAAAAACAATAATAATAATAATAATAATAATAATAGAGTTAATTAACAAAAATGCTTAATTGAACTTTCTATTATATTGATTAGTAGAGTTTCATAACTTCATTTTTGTTGAATAAAAGAAAAATTATACATCTTATCAAAATAAAATAAAAAGAATATAATAATTAATTGAAATCAAAACAATACATTAATGAATATTCAAACTTTTATACAAATGGCCATCTCTTTTGATGAATTTTAAAAATAATTAAATTTTTGTTCTTAATTTTGATGAACTTGTAATAAACTTATGTCGTTTTTATATCTTTGATCATTAACATTATAAGATACGTGATTGATAAAAAAGATAAAAGGACAAAAATTAAAAAGAGAAAAAAACTACACTTATACTCAAAAGAAAGAATGAAAAAATAAAAATACATTAAAAATCTCCATAAATAACTTATCGATTGAATAAATCATACAATAGTTAGAAAAAAAGTTGAATAAACATGTTCTTTAAGTAGAGAAGATAAATAAATGAAGAGTTGGACATTATTAAAATAGCAAATATGATTGAATTTTAAATCAATAACCAAATTTATTGAAGAAGTGAAAGAAAAAAAGGCCAAAAAATTAGAGGATAAAGATAAATAAAAATGGATGCTAGAAAGAAGTCTCTCGTCACCTTCTCTTTGTTTCTTCTTTATCTATATAAAAAATTGTTTATAATGTTTAATCAAATATTAAATTATAATTTGTTATTGATTCTTTATAAGATTAATTTCATCTATAAAAACTTAATTATATTTCGATGCAGAGCTATTTGAAATAATTTATAAATCGTTCATTTATTTTATCATATCATAATTACATCAAAATTGGTATCATAACGTGTTCATCATCCTCTTGTTAAAGGGAGTTCTGGCTATGAATTTAATTGATGCTAATAATGCAACTTCAAGTAATTTTTTCTTTTTTTCTTTTTTAATTTTTATTCATATTTTAAATATTTCTTTTTATTAATTAGTGATCCATGCGTTCTCATCCCAAACAATTATAGAGAAAAGACATACAGATACCATCAAAGTTGTTCCGTATTTGCGTAAAGACACCTTAACTTTTAAAGTGTCCTATTACCCCACAGAACTAATTAATTTCTTTATAAATGGGCCATTTTGACCCATTTTCTCGTCTATGTAGTGGCGCGTGTTGCTCAACTCCCTGTTCAACCTGACCCGACCCGACCCTATTCTTTAAAGAGAAGTCATCTTCTCCATTTCTTTTCTTCTCTATTTTGCTTGCACCTTCAAGAAATTTTCGTTAATTTTTCTTCATTCGCATTTTTTTTTATTCAGCTATGGAGTTAGGTGACAACAAAATTTTGAATGTAGGATTGCTATTAGTTGCAACCCTTTTGGTAGCAAAACTCAGACCTAAATAACTCATATGCTAACTTAGAACAAAACCCATGCATAACACTTTCTTGCACATTGCAAGAAAAGTTAATGCAGATTCAATTGACAACAGTTCCTCCATTAACCATTTTCTTGTTCATCATGTTCCATTGACCAACTTGTGGCAGACAAGAGCTTCCATAGCTTGGAAGTGTTTACTTTGAATTTATTGAACAAGAAAATCACATTCTTCATTGATCCAGAAGTTTCTCGCCAATAGTGGTGTCTTATTTTCTTAGAGAAGATGATGAAGTGGTCAAATAAAGAGTATAAACATTGATTTTGCTATGGAAAAAACTATGAAATTGAAAAATTAGGGCTAACAATAATTATTTTGGGTTTAAATTTGGGGAAGATGACAAAAATTGATAAAATAATTAATAATAAAGAATAATAATGACACATGGCACCTTTAAACTGGTCCATGGCAGTAAAAATAATGCATGACGCGCCTCAAGTGCGTGGTAACAACTCACACTACGAAATGGGTCAAAATGGTCCATTTACAAAGAAATTAAATAGTTCTGTGGGGTAATAGGACACTTTAAAAGTTAAGGTATCTTTATACAAATACGAAACAACTTTGATGGTGTCTGTATGTCTTTTCTCAACAATTATATTGATGCCAAATGTAATGTCATCTTCCAGAACCCTTTATCGATTAAACATCTACGTACTTAGTGAATATTGATCGTGACAGATGAATTCACGTAATTCATTAATAGTTATCCAATTAAACTATATATATTCATATGATGTTATTAAAAAAAAAAATTCAAGCAGTTTTTAAAAGTGGAAAAAGTAAATTACTTTTTAGAAATGTTTTTTAAACCAACAACGATTCATCTTTCTGATTACGAGTTCTTCTAATTTAATATTTTAATCCAAATTATGTGTATATCTATTTATTTATTTATTTATTGTTTTGAAAGTGAATTTTAGAGATTTAAAAATTGTTTAGTGTGAGGGATAAGAATAAAAAGTTTTGGGATAAAAATAATTCTAAGATAATATTTTGACGTCTTGTTTAGTTGTCATGTTTAGAATAACTTATTTCATCATTTTATATCATAGTGATGTAGCAAATTATCTCTTATTGATGGGGAAATAAGTTATTTCAGAATAATTAATTCAGCAATAACACATTCCCAACCAAATGATCCCTAATGTATTGGACCAGACTTATAAGAAAATAAACCAATAAGTATAATTATTTTTTGAATATTAGTCAAACATAGTTTATTTTAATTTTTAAAGCAATTTCGTTAGGCAAGGTGTGCACCCAAATAGATTAAAAGAATTGTTGCAAATAGATCAAAATAAGGAATATGCTCCGATCGAAAACAAATCAATGGGGTCATGTCGGTACGACTGAATATGCGTTAGAAAGGTCAATCCCTCCCCTACGACACCCAAAAAAAAAAGGAAGTGTAATATTGTACTCCTTTCATCCATTATTGTTTGTCATGATTTTTATTTTTAGAATCAAACTATAAGAATTTTGATTAACATTTTAAAATATATTTTTCTCCATCATATTGATATGCAAAAATTGTAATTTATAGTAAATCACAAGAGATTAGTGGTTTTCACTCAAACTTGAGGGAAGATATCTGAAATTATCTTTTTTTATTAATAAGAGAAGGATTTCAAAAGAAAAATATAAAGGAATAGACATTACCTTACTAATTCTAATGAGATCGCAAATTTTTACTCCTTCCGTCTCATGTTATTTGACACCATTTTCTTTTTGGTCAGTCCCAAAAAGAATATTACATTTTCTTTTATGATAAGTATTTAAAGGAATAATTTTTCTTTTATCCGTGTTGATCCCACTTAATTTTAAATATAATACTCTAATACATTCATGAGGAAACATTTTAAAGTTTTCATTATTTCTTAAACTCTATATCCCGTCATATATCGCCACATAAAATGAGACGGAGGAAGTACTAACTTACGAGCATGAAAAAAATAAGAGCTAGAGAAGGGAAAATTTCTACTTTAATATTGATAAAAATAATTTTGAAATTGACTAACCAAATACAAAATACAAAATGTTAATTTTCAAAAAGAACTAAAAAGCAAAAAAATATTTATGACCAAAAGATACTAGCAAATTTTGAAAGTGGGTGAAATAGGGTGTAACAAACTTTAAAGTTGAACCACTTTAAAAATCCTTCCCATTTTTGGTAAGTGGTACTGGCAGCAAGTCTCTTGAGAAGTCATAGTCATAGTAGATACATAGAAGATTGATTAATAGTGCCCTTGAAGTATTATGAATTAGGTATAATCATTTGTCATCCATAACATTTTTTAATAAAAAAAAATTATCAAAGAAAGACAAGAAGGGGACAAAATAATAAAAATACTTCAAATTTGAAAAGTATGGTTTACACTAAATTAATGAATCTTTAAAACAAAGACTAATTCCTAACAAATCTCACATCTAAATGGTGCTCCTTTTGGATAATGCAAGCATTATTAACCACTCATTTATCCTAAAGTATTAATGGACTTGTCTTCATAATTATTTTATTCCCAAATATATAAAGCTTGACACTTCATTTTAAAAAGTTATTTGGTATTAATATTACTCTCAACTTAACCTTTTTTTTATTCTTTTGGTGATCATAAAGGAATGATATTTTTGTAGGGATATACAAATATTAATTGGACATAAACCAAATTTATAGACGTAAATTGACAGCTTATTTTAAATTGCTTTTTAGAAGAAGATTGACAATATATATGATTACATTTTTAGATTAGAATCCAAGGGAAAAGGAGAAAATAGAAAAAGAGAAATAGATGTGGGAATAAAGCAGTAAAAAGTGGGTAAAGGTTCATAAAAAACTGACACGTGGACCATAAAATGTTTTGCCACTTTTTTCAAGGTAACCATAACATAATTTTAACTAAAATTCTATATTTATATTAAAACATTCATGTGATATATGATATTGTGATTTTAAATATATTGTACAAAAAGATAAAATTATAGTATTAAAAAAAGGAAAAAATATTTTTTTTAAAATAAACTAAATACAAAAGATGATCATCATTGTTTACACGAAAAAAGTTTGTATATTTTATAATTTTAGTCTTTACATGTGATACAAGAGCCTATAAACTAATTTCATAAATAAACTTAAAATATTATTTATTTATTTTGAAAATTTAAGTTTTTAATTCATTCGATTCATAATTAATAAGGATAAGATAGTAAACTCACTATATTAATCATTATTTTTTTAATAGGTGTGCCAATTTAAAAATAAATAAATAATTAGCCACAGAAAAAGTATCAATTAGGAGATTTGCTTTTTAAAAATAAAATAAAATTATAGTAACTGTTTTACTATATTTCGTATGTACTCCTCATGTCTTCGATTTTACATTCGATGGCCTTTTTAAGGTATTTGTACTTCTCTCTAGGACAATATCAATAGCATTAATTAAGGTTTTTGGTCATATTGGCAATCAGTTTCTGTTTACTTCACAAGGTGGTTTATGGTTAAAGACCGTTAAACTAGGAGTATATTAGATTGGTAAATATGTAAAAGTAATTAATACTATGATAAAAATGTAAATTAGCTAGCATGCTAATCAATGTAAAAATTGACTGAAAGTACATAATTTTCTCCTCAATCCATTTATACACAAAATAATAAATAATCAAACGTAAACTTAAAATTTGAAAAAAAATGTTATATTATACGATACGTAATTATAAAAAAGCTTAATTTTTCCCTAAATGCTATGTTTGGATGATTTGTGCGTATCGTAAACGATCCGCCACGATCATCTATCGTTTTAATTCAAATCCTAATATAAATTATTCAAATACTTGACTATTCCACGATAAGTACTCTACACAATATATAATTCACATTTCAACACCATTTTCACATTTCTTCGTATATTGGTCTACTTCCATTTAGAGTGATTGGGATTTAGATGTAATTTCAGAAGGATTCAATTCACAAAATGGTTATGAAATGATTTTCTTGCGGTGGTTGAAATTAAATTATATGGCAGTGTTCAATGAAGCAATAATTATTGTTCAAATACGCCACAGGATTGACTGTTTTAATAGTATTTGATTATAAGGTCGATATTGACTTTAAGACATTTAAGTAACTTATGATGGACGCAAAAAAGGTCAAATCGTAAATCCAAAAAGTTCTTCTAGTACTTAAGCAACATTCACGTAAAGCAAACACAAAAATTATATTTATTGATCTAATTATAATTTATATAGTTGCGCTTCATAACAAATATAAATATGTATATTTCGCTATACATATATAAAAGAAAACAGTTAAATAATTTTGATATACATGTATAAAGACAACAATTGTATAATCTGCTTTGGTATACCTATACAAAAAGATCAATAGTATAATTCATATTTGTATAAACCGAAAAAGAGAGAAAAATAAAAGAAAATTAGGTACGGAAAAAATCATATTTGTATAATCATAAATGTATAGGACGAAAATATATGCATTTGTATTTGTATGTACTATTTTCTCTCACTTTATACAAACACAAACGCAATATATACATTTGTGTTTGTATAAAGTGAGAGAGGTGAGTGATCGAACGATATATGGGAGAGGGGAGAGAAGGAAATGAAAATATATGTATATATTACAATTTTCTCTCGTTTTATACAAACACAAACACATTTTATACATGATTTGCGTTTTTGTATAAAGTGAGAGAGACGAGTGAGTGTAGGCGAGCGAGATCCAAGAGAGGGGAACAAAAATATATGTATATATACAATTTTCACTCGTTTTATACAAACACAAACGCATTTTATACAGTTGCTTTTGTATAAAAGCGAAAGAGCCGAGGAAGAGAACTAGTGTGATGGGCGAGATTCACCAGGAGAGAGGCGAAATAACGACTGTTTGCTATGAAATACAATTAAATCAAACTATGTTTATAGCATTTAATTTGAATTATAATTCACTATTATATATATATATATATACTTTATACTTCTTTATGACCAAATTTTATTTATATTATATAGAGTAAAATAAATATACTTTAGAACTAGTGGTAACATATTATCTGCCTTTTTTGTAAGAATAAAATAAAATTCTATTTTAATTTAAGTGTGTTACTCGTCTTCCTTTTTTTGGGATATGATAATATAGATATTGTGTACCCTGTCTTAATTACTCTTACATTACAGAAGTAATTAAAGAAAAATTTCTAAAAGATCACTAGCTAAAATAGAACAGTTTAAAGCAAGTTTGAAAAAGAAAATGTATCGAAGAATAGAATAACATTAATCCATGCTAACAAGATATCAAGCATAATATAATAGAAGAGTGATACCAAAGTAAAAGAGGCAACATGGAAATAAAACATTGTTATAAGAGAATATTTCTGTTAATAAAATAATTATGCTAAAGTAGGAAACTAAATATACTCGATCATCTCTCACCTTCTATCTTAATTTTAGGATCCGTTTGGCCATAGATTTCCCAAATAATATTTGGGGAAAAATTTGGCAAATAATGTTTGTCCATACAATTTGTCATTATTTGGCAAATATTTTTGGCAAATATCCCAAATTCTCAAATACTAGTTTTTTCTAGTATTTGGGCCAAATCTCATTATTTGGGATCTTTTGAAAATTAAAATTTTACCCCAAACTTTTATTTTTTATAAAAACACCCTCTATAGTAGTTGTTTGTGTTGTATTAGATATTTTTTTTTTTACGTGAACACCAAAATAGTGATGAAATATTTAGTGAATATTAAATAATGATATGATTGTTAATGAAAATGATGAAAAATTAACTCAAGGTAATAAAATCATGTGCTTCGTCTACTTCACGATGTATGGAATGATGCTTGTTGCACTCGCTTCAAATTATCACATTGCTCTAGTGTGATGGACACTATTTGTTATTGTTGTAACGAACATCCAATTGACTTGTAATACAAACTTATAGTTAGTTTTAATAGTTTTTAAAACTTATGGATATAAATCATATTTTTCTAAAAAGGTGAAATATATTTCCCAAATCCTATGGCCAAACACATGGTGAAATTTCACCCAAATTTTCACTCAAATAATATTTGCAAGAATATTTGAAAATTTATGGCCAAACGCTAGCTTAGATCTTCGTCACGCTTTCAACAAATCAAAGAAATGTCATATTTTATCTAATCACCGATTTTCAGTTCCCAATTATTTTTCATTCCGGCTCTTCCTCTATGCAAACCTGCATAGCCAAGCTCTTGCACCTCCTAAATCATGCATTATACATTTCTATTCACACAGATCGAGGTCATTCTATCTTGTTTCGAATGTCTTCGCTTTTAATATTATCTCTCCTAGTATGTCCACACATACATCTGAACATCCTCACCCACATTTTTTAAAATGCATCTTTCTATATTTGTTAATTTTAACTTTCTATTTGATACATTTAAAACCATCAATAAATTTACGGTACTTAGTACGTTGGCCTCTAACTAATTTAAAATCACAAAATTAAAAATTGTCACTTATTCTCTTAAACTCTGAATAATCAACATCAAGCTTTTGTTTTTGATAATTACATGTATAAATATACTTATAAGTGACTGGAAAAAAAAATCTTTCATTAATTATTCAAGGAGCTAGAAATATGATTAGGGCAAGATTACCAAAATTAGGCTTCGATACAAAACTAATAAACGTAACTAGCTGGTCTTGAAGTTCAATTTAATGTGCATAATTAATTTCAAAATTCCAGGATGCATTATGCGTGTCTGTACATTGAACTAGGAGGAGTATGATAGTTCAAACTAATTAAAGGGAATCACATGTAATTAACATGCTCCTTTTGCCTAACTTCTCTATTTAACTTTAATTTTGCACGATTCTCTTTAATTTAATTAATTTCTTAACGAGGAAGAGGATTCTCACTTGGATACGAATTAGTGTCAGACAAAATTAGCTCATATTTTGGTAATCTGTCCAATTCACTTATTTATTAATAGTTTGGGTGATTGATTTTTTTAGATGGGTAAAATATGGATACATACCCGTATTTAACCCATAAAAATTAATATGAATATGAATATTCATGGGTTAGCCTAATGGATTAAACTCTCAATTTTTATTCACCCAAAATTTATGATATCACCAAAAATGTTGTAACATAACGTGTCTCTCTCTCTCTTATTTTTTTTATGGTTTCAATGTTCTTATTATTCTTCTCTATAACTGAAGAGCTAAAAGTCCAAAAAAGTATATACTGTATTACATGTAAAGTAAGTGAATCATGTATTAGTATTGATATTGTGTAAAGTTCATCATGCACTTTTTTACGCCTAAAATGAACATGTTCATTTGCTTTAAATTAAAAATATTTTTTCTTGTTATTACATAAATTTATTTTATATCTAAAAGTTATATGATTTTTTTGTTAACTTTGATGATACAATAAAACTAAACAAAGTATTTTTAACACTTTTCATCTAAGAAAAAACTAAAACATTTTATCCATGCTTAATTCTAAAATAAAGTTATTTGCACATGAAAATATGGATAGACTTGTATTTTACCCAACCTATTTGTTATCCAATTCATTTTCACCCATATGAAAAATGGAACGGGTTGAATCTATCCATTTTATATTGATTCATTTTCAATCCATTCAAATTTAACTCAACCCGCTTATTTGCCACCGCTAATACAAGTCAACAATAATAACATATTCAATATAATTTGATTACTGAAATCGAAGAGAATTGTGTTTAGGCAGACTTTTATTTTTATTTTGTAAAGGTAGAGACAAACACATAAAACAATTTTTACATATATATATATATATATATATATATATATATATATATATATATATATATATATATATATATATATATATATATATATATATATATATATATATATATATATATATATATATATATATGTTATTATTATTATTATTATTATTTGGAAAAAGCTATATATTATGTCCATACGTCCGGTAGATGTGCAATTTGCGTGCGGCATGTACGTCGTGCAATAGTTTCATTAATTCAGATATTGGTATATAAATCTATTGAATTTAATTAAGCTTTATATGGACTAATTTAATCACAAGTTAATAAACCGTAGCAAATATTAATTAGTAAATATAACATAGTGTTAAAGTTCTATGCATAAATATAGAGATCACCATTGATATATAAATATATTGCGCAATTAAATGACTAATAGGTACATATAAAATTTTATACATTGGCAATACATAAAATATATACAAAATAATTCATTGATAATGTAAAAAAAAAGTTACACTTGAAAATTTAAATCTAATGCGAAATTGTTAGGGGTTTTATGCATAAATAGCTAGTGTCCATATTTAATATATGACAAAATTGTATATAATAGCAAACTAATAACTAAAATAAATGGAGTAGCTAGACTTTGATTTAATTGTGCTCCATTGCAAACGTTTGCATAAAATTATCAGGCTCCTCTCTCCCAAATATCTCGCTCGCCACTTTCCTCCAATCTCTCGCTTGCTTCCTCACTTTTTATACAAACACAAGTGTATAAAAATTGTTTCTAATTGTATAATGCAGAGAAAATTGTATAAATACATATATTTTTGTTCCTCTCTCTCCCCTCTTCCAGATCTCGTTAGCCACTCTCCCGAATCTCGCTCATCACCCTAGCCTTTTTCACTTATACAAACAGAAGCGAAATATATAAATTGTGTTTCTGTTCATATAAAGTGTGAGAAAATTGTATATACACATGCAAGTAGATATATTTTTGTCCTATACACTTATAATTATACAATAAAAATACTCCACTGCCCAGTTTCTTTTGTCTTTCTCTCTTTCTTGTTTTATACAATTTTCAAATTGTATCTAATTCTCTCTTTCTCGTTTTATACAATTCGATTCAATTGTATATTCCTTGTCAAGTCTCTTTTGTCTTTCTCTCTTTCTCATTTTATACAAATTCAAATTTTATATAATCATTCTATACACTTATAATAATACAATTCGTTTTATACACTTTGTTTTTATACAGTTCTCTGCCCAAGTGTCTTTCTTTTTTTTGTTTTATACATTTCGTTTCATATAATTTGCTTCAACTGTATATGTATAACAAATTATACAGTTTCTATGTTTGCTATGGAACGCAATCATATAAACTTTGCTATACATACAAATATGATTTTTTTATTTGCTATATATGAAAGTTGCCTTTACATATTAAAAGCCACACTAATATTATACAGTTTAAATAAATTTAACTGTCAACGTATATAATTGATCAAATCGAACTAATTAATTAGTAAGCACTAGCTCGCTGTGACCATGCACGCACACATCGTTGGCTGTTATTTATGCTCGCCAATTAACGATACCGACGATTATGTATAAATAAGAACTTTATAGTATATAAATTATTTAGCGCAAGTTAGGTTAAAAATTAAAGACTTAATTACTGTTTTAAAATCTCATTTTAGTTGTCCCCTATAAATATCAGCCTCAACTAACATTAGTTCCTCGTCAAAATCTCCAACTACAAAAAAAAAAAAAACTTTTTTCTTCACATCCCATCCCTCTTCTCTTCTTTATTATATAAAAAAAATGGATAAAAGAACATGTGATTCTCAAGATGTTGAAGTTAGGAAAGGTCCTTGGACTATGGAAGAAGATTTAATTCTCATCAATTATATTGCTAATCATGGTGAAGGTGTTTGGAATTCCCTCGCTCGATCGGCTGGTACTATATAAATAGAATTCTCTTGTTTGATTGTCATGTTTAGATTGGGACGTAATTATGTTGTATATATTTAACTTTTTTTTATCGTGTGTGATAGGTTTGAAGCGTACTGGAAAAAGTTGTAGACTTAGATGGCTTAATTATCTCCGACCTGATGTTCGGAGGGGAAATATTACACCGGAAGAACAATTGTTGATCATGGAACTACATGCCAAGTGGGGAAACCGGTGAGTTGATTTCTTTTTCTAGCTAGGGTTTTGATAATTAAATAAAATGATGAAAAATTATATAAAAGAAAATTTTGAAAATTTTAGAAATTTCTCCTTCATTTTTAAAAAAATGAAGAATAAAAAAATCTCCCATGTGTTTTTATGTGTTGGATGGATAAAGAGGAATTGTCCCAAAATCTCTTAGAACTAGATTTGGCATCATGAAAGAGAGTGATGGGGAATTTACAACGTGTTTAATGTAACCTAAAGTTAGATTATTTATTTATTTATGATTTCTTATTGGGTGTCAAAAATATTCTTCTTCATAATTAATTTATTTTATTGAGGATTAACTCATTTCCCCTTCTTTTCTTCCCTAAATTTTGTTGAAATCCTTAGGTTTTCTCCATTCAAAAAATTAATCCGATCATAACATCAAATTTATAATGAATAGACCTAATCTTCTATTACTCCTATCATTTTTTATCTTACTTTTATTTTTAATTTGTTTGAAAAAGTCTCTGTTATTGTTATTTTTTTTTAACAAAGTTTTAATTCTAAATTTTCGTATGACATTTTTAAGATCGCAATATTTTAATACATTACACGTGTCTTTAGCTTATAACACATGATTCAAAAGTTTTTTTTCTTAAAATAACATATTTAAACAAAATCAAACAAAAAAAAATTGAAATGGATAGAGTATTTTTGTCCTAGCATAATTTTATTTTGTTTTTGTTTTACGGCTTTGATTTGACAGTCGAAAAATCTTTAATCCTAATCATGTAAAGTATATTCTATCATATTAATTAACATGCACAAATTACAAATTGAAACATGTCACCCCTACATTAAATTGTGTCAATTTATTTTTCTCTTCATATAGATATAGGTAAAATAAAAAAATATAGGTCCTCATTCTGCCACCATAATTAGTAAAGCAAGGACAATTGTTCGACAGGAATTCGGCCTTACATTATACCATTGAATATGACATATGAATTTAAGTTTTTGAACTTTTGCTTTTTGAGTTTTTTTAAATATGTTATAATATCTCCTTAATATATATGCACTTAACACATGTGTAAAAAACAAAAAATATTTATTCTTTCACATTATCAATATATATAAATTTTAAAAAAATAAAAATTAGGGTCTCGGTTCTATCAAATGAAAAATGATAAGAAGCACAGGCTTGCAAATACCTTTGATTGAAGTAGACAGATAACTTATTGTTTTGGTTCATCACAAAAACAAGGGGTCCTTGTTGTACCTTAGGTGTTTTTAGTGTATATTGAAAATAATTTTTGAAATAGAAAAATATTCGTAAAAGTATATGTTTGATACGGAGAAAGTCATTTTTTAATAAGTATTAAAATGGTATGCATAAATTTAACTGTTAAAAGGGATTTTTTTTTTTCAAAAACCTCTCCCTTTAATCCAATATTTTTCATAATTTTAGGATGAAAAATGAGAAGTAATTATCATTCGAGCAACTCTTGCTTATCCTCTATATAGCAAAACATTGAAACTGATTAAACTCGCTTCCCCTTGAGAATAGTTTAAGTTATTTATATATAAATTAAGTTTGATATAATAACCCACAAATAGAAAGAATAACCTTTTACAATCAATTAAACTGAGCTGATAATGTAAAATATCGGTATATATAACTGAAATATGCATGTATACAAGAAGTGGGACTTCAAATATCAGCCACATAACATGTATACAACCTTGATTTTTTACCAAAAATTAAACGTGACTTAAAAGTTTAATTTCAATATAATCTGAAATAAGTAGTTTTCCATTCATTTCATATTTACTGTCTTAGTTTCACTATACATAAAGGTTAAGAATGAAAAGAAGATAATTTGTGATCTTAAATATAATTAATAGTATATATTTTAAATTTTATGATCTTATATTTGTCAGGAAAAATATTGAAATTGAAATACTTAATAAATATATATAAAAAAAAACACTCTTCCTGTGATAAACTAAAAACAAAAAATAAGAAACGTAAATGGAAATGGAAGAAGTATATTTTAAATTAAAATGTTATATATAGCATATAATTTGCCTATTTTTTTCAGGTGGATACTATGAATTCTTTTAAAAGGTTATTATATAGAGATAAAATTCCAATAAAATTAATTATTATGATATACAGGTGGTCGAAAATTGCAAAACATTTACCTGGAAGAACAGATAATGAGATAAAGAACTTCTGGAGGACAAGAATTCAAAAGCACATTAAGCAAGCAGAAAACATAAACAGATTATCATCAGAGCACAACAATATTCAACAAGCAAGTACAAGCCAAACATCTACTAGTCTTGCAGATTCAATGGAAACTTACTCTGGAAATAATAACAACAACAATAATAATAATAATATGGGAACCACTTTTCATCATCAGGCCAATTTTCCAAATGAAAATATTTGGAGCATGGAGGACCTTTGGTCCATGCAATTGCTTAATGATGCAAACAACTAATTAATAATTATCAATTAATTAAGCTGCTAGCTAGCTACCTACTATATGTAAAGTGTTAAAAACTCCCAATTATATTCCCATATCTATATGCTGCTGGTGATCAGTCTCTGTGTAATACAAGTTTAAACTTTTATAACTATATTTATATATACTAATGGAATGTACATAATTTTTTTCCTTAATAGAATATTCTAGATAGGTATCAAGTTTTAATTAATTTACGTGATACTGTTTAATTTATCAAAAGAAAAGCATAACCAAAATAAAACAACTGAAATCTCAGTTATTATTTGTGTAACTATAAATCATTTTCTATAAGTAATTAAAGAGAGAAATTTAAAATTAAAATATTTTTTTATTATAAAAATATAATATTATTTTAAAATAAAATACAATATGACTCATAAATATATACGGCTGCCCAACATATATTATACCTAACTAAATCCATAAGAAATCGACATGTGGAAAGGCAATATAACTATTTTGAGGAAATTAAAATTTTGCTTTTCAATAAGTTAAACTATTTCTGTGCATGGCGTTGCATGTATAAAATTCGACGTGAGCCTAACTCTTTAATTACTCTTGAGGAAGTCTCCACATGCTCCCTAGCACTTCACATCAACCTTTTCTCATCATAAGTATTAACTAGTTGAGATTTTAATAACTCAGTTAATTAAATTTTTTATTCTATTAATTACTCAATGTTAGATTCTCTTTCTTATAATATTTTTTCTAAATAAAATAAATAGAAATAATAATTAATACATTTTCCCTACTTATCAAAACTATACTTGATGTTTATTCATAAGTTTATCTTATTTACACACAATATATGGATAAAAATAGCCCAATTAAACAGAATAACAAATAAATTTTCACCTTTAATTTTAAATTATAACACATGATTACGTCATCAAAATATGTACTTGGGAAAATAGAAAAAATGAGCAATGGAGAGGATATTCATCCCGTTAGGCACTTTATTAATTTTACAATATACTTGGAGTACTTATTTTGCAAGGATATTCAACGTCATTAGATGTTCAAGAATTGGTTGTTTGTTAACAATTAACAATAATCAGTATTTCCGCTAAGAAGAGTATATATATATATATATATATATATATATATTGAGAATTAAAGGATTAGCGCATATATGAATGAATTTATTAAGTAGAAAAGATCCCTCGTAACTCGTAACTCGCAAAACAGATAACACAAACGCAAGAAGTGGATGCCCGGTGAAGCCACACAATGGTGGTTAGGCAGAACATAATTACTTAAATTTTATATTCATATTAATTTCTTTTTAATTTTAAGTATCTATAAATGATTAATTAGAACTCAATAAATAAAATATTGAATGACAAAAAAGACATGGAAAAATCACGAATTTTGGTAGGACCGCTTTCGCTGAAATGCGCCCATTTCATTTAATCTTTTATTTTTGTCTTCATTGTTGGTTTTTGATTTATTTTTTTATCCCAGACACTTAAAATAAATAGTTGAAAATGTCCGTAGCAAAAACAAAAAATATTGCAAAGATAATTTATTTTTACGAGACATAAATTTAGTTGAAGTATATTATGTCCAGGCATATGTCACGCTATATAAGTTATTCCTCCGGCATAAATTCAATTGCATTTATAAGTTATCTCGTAAAACAAGCCAAATTATTTCAAACATGAAAATTTGAAAAAAAAATCAACTCTAATACTACCCAGGTCAAAAGTTTAGTGTCCCAAGTTATATCACAAGACATAAGTTCAGTGAAACTAAAATAAACATAAAATTTATTATAAAAGTTATATTACAAATTTGAGAGGTAAAAATTAAAAATTATTAACCGAACTTATTTTGTTAACATACAAATTCACGTAAGTGGAATATTGTTGTGGGCTTTAATAGAACGAAGGTGATACGAAATATATTCCCCACAATTTTGGTCCGCCCATTATTTTTCATCACATGTTTGTCGAAGGTATAAATTATGAAGTAATAAAGTAATAAGCAAAAGGAGTTAAAAAAACTTTAAAAGATAAACTCCCCACGTGAATTATATCACATGTTGGGTTGGCCATGGTAGTTTTCACCATTCCAAAAGTTTCAAAGAGTGAAAAGATAAATTATAATATATAAATAACATGTTATAATTCACCAGTCATATAAAAATTTATTCGTTAGGAGTGTACAAAACTAAATAAGAAATAACGACTAAATTTAAAGAGCTAAGACCATTATATATGTCATTTTCGATGTGTAATCATTTTCTGATTTTTCAACATGTTCTAAATAAAGTCTAAATATTTTTTGAAATTTCATAACATTTTACTAATATTATTAAATTAGAGAGTAGATTAAATTAAATATTAAAGAAGTGTACTTTTGTATATGATTGTGCTCGTCTAATTTGTACGTGGGCCGATAGCTACATGGGCCTACTAATTTGGGCTGCCTACTAACCATCCGTAAGCCATTTCCACTTTTGTCTTATTTTACGGGAAACTTACGTAAATATATTGTAATAAAAAGGGAAAATTGTATAAAATAGCAAACTAATAACCTAAATTAAATGGAATAGCTAGGGTTTGATTTAATTGTGCTCCATAGCAAACATTATCTAAAATTTGCCAGCGTCTCTCTCCCAGGAATCTCGCTCGCCACTCTCCATTCTCGCTCGCCTCTCTCGCTTTATACACAGAAGTGTATAATTCTGTTTCTGTTTTGTATAAAGCGAGAGAAAATTGTATATACACATGCAAAAATGTATATCTTCGTGTTATACACTTAATTATACAATTTACAAACATTTTACTTCAAAATTTGCAGAGAAAAAGGCCAACGAATTATACAATTGCAGTGAAATACAATTTTCTCTAGCTTTATACAACAGAAGTGTATATATTGTGTTTCTGTTTTTGTATAAAGCGAGAAAAACATATATCTTCTTGCTATACACTTATAATTATGCAATATACATACATTTTAATTCGATTCAACTATATGCAAAGCAAATTATACAATTGCAGCGAAATAGGCCAGTGAATTATACAATTTAGGCCAGCGAATTATACAATTTAGGCCAGCGAATTATACACTTGTATATGTATAGCGAATTATACAGTTTTTATGTTTGCTATGGAGCGCAATTATGCAAAGTTTGCTATATTATACAAATATAAATTTTTTGTTTGCTATATGTGAAAGTTGCCCTAATAAAAAAATATTTACCATTTATAGTAATAATATTTTTTTTCACTTGATCACTTTTAATTCATTTATAATACAAGTTTAATCATATTACAAAGAACAGTTTTTTATTCACATATACTATAAAATTTTAATGATAGATAATTCATTTATCACACATTTTAATACACTTATAATACAATGTGTCAATTTTTTACCAAACAAACATAATATATTTTAATAAACAATTATAATTCATATATAATTTATATATATTGCATACATAATTCACTTTTAATACATATTGTAGATTTAACATAGTATTGCTATAAATGGTAATAAATAAAAGTATTACTAAAATCAGTAATTATTTATAAAAATATATCAACTTACGTAATTTTTCTTTATTTTATACTAAAATCTTTAATTTTTGCTCTCGCAAATAATTTCTACTTTTCACATCATTAAATCCCACAAGTTACGTTCTTACTTCGAAACCATGTTAATTTTGTCCCTATAAAACGAGAATTGTCATTATTTTCCCTGTGAAAATCATCTTTTATCTCTATTCTTTATCTTTCTCTATAATACTCTCTCCATAACATATTTAAGTTAATTTTTGAGGTAAGAAAAGGAAATTAAGATATAAATTAAATTTAGTTTTTCATTTTAATCCTTATTAATTATTGTCAAATTTATTATTAAAATAAATAAATATAATTAATCATTAATTTCAATACTAACTAAGAAAGGGTAATATTAAAAAAACATTCTAAAGGTAATTTTGAAAACTTAACAATTAAGTTAATTTGAAAAATAAAAAATGTCTCAAAAATTAACTTAACAAGGAACGAAGGTAGTATTATTTCTCTTAGCTTTATTATTTTATATAAGAAACCTGCAAACAACTTTCACTAAATTGAAACATAATTACTTGAAATGAGAAACTTAAAATTTAAAAAAGATTCATCACTGTTGAAGTCCGGCAGCGGAACTAGGAGGTGCCAGTTGGTTGAGGACGGTAATATGGCCCCCCGTATAGTTCCGATCCAGTTGGTACGGGCTTTGATTCGATCATGTCTAGTTCAGAAAGAATACTTGTATGTGACTTTTTTTCCTTAACAATAAAACATGAAAAATATATAAAGAGGACAGACCCCAATTTTTCTTCGATAGACAAAACACCAATAATAAGTATATTCTTATGAGATTACAAACTTAAACACGAACACAAATATAGATTCAACAAGATGATAAAATGTTTTTTGTAGCTTAAAAGCTTACAACAAACATCTTTACTAGCAAATTGAAAAACCATTATTCCTTATTATGTTAATCTTATGTTGATATTATAGCAACATAAATCCCCTTAGGCCTTAAATTATCAAAAGTTCAACTGATCATATTTTGAGTTCCTGTCAGGGTAAAACAGTCCAAAATGTCTCTCAGTTTCATCCCCTCCTTTTCCTCTTTCATCAAACATTGCAAACAAAAAAGTCTCAATTTCCCTTCCAGGCTTCTTTGGAGTGCCATTTCCAACATGATTAATCACATTCGTGTAATAAGTCCGCGCATTATCAGTAGTTGCAGCAGGGTGTCCATAAGAAGGCCAACCTGTTTCCGAAACAACAATTTCCACATTAGGTGCACCAGATTTCTCCAGAGCGTAGTACATACTATCGACTAACGCGTCAAAAAGATTTTGGTAACCAGCTGAGTTTGTTCCTGAATCTGTAAACAGAGCATAGGATAGCGGTATATCTTTCGTATTATAAATGTAACTGAAATACGGGTAAATATTTACTAGCAACGGCAAATTGTTGTCTCTAAGAAGTTTCACTATTGGATCAGTGAAACCTCTCCAATCAGGATTAAACATACTGTTTTGTGGAGGCCATGTATTTGTTAACAAGGCTGAATATGTCGCGGTTGAGACTTTGATTTGATCTTGCAATCGTGCTTCTACTATCGCGTTATGAACATTTTCGATAGCAGGACCAACAAATGGAGCAAGTTCTACGTTCTTTATTGGGCTGATTTCATTTCCAACCGCGATATACCTGAATTTAACACTAGGGAAATAGGCTTTTATGTTATTGTTTACCCAATTTCTTGCTTGATTTGGATCTTGTGCTAGTGTTTTGACATGTTCATTTGGGACATCAACAAGGACTTCAATGTTACTTCCCCTTAGAGCATTATAAACATTTGTGTCTGGATAATAAATTCTTATTTTATTGATACCATTGGCATGACAATGATTTACAACATCATATTCTGATGGCAAATTATCAGCCATTCTTCCATAACATACCCCAACAGAGTATACTCCTGCAATATTTGAAACAATAATTTAGCAAAAAAAAAGAGATCCAAATTAAATCTCAACTTATAATTAATTTGTACTAGACGTGACATGAATAGATAAAAATGACTTTTAACTTATATATATGTCGCGTTTTATATGTCATGTCGTTCTGTAACCATATATTGCCTATTATATCCTTGATAGAGTAGTTAATTAATCTTGAAAATGTATTCATCATTTATTATAAAGTTGACTTATGAAAACATTAAATAAGGGTAGAAAGGTAAAGTTATATCATTTCTTAATGCAAATACAAAATAAAATGATGTCATATAAAATAGGACGAAGGGAGTAGTGCTAAAACATTATTGATGTATAAGTTAAAAGACCTCATAATATTTTTAGATCATTAAAATCTAAAAACTAAGATTCGTTACATGCTACAATAAGTTAATATTTGACATGATAATATAAAAATTATTTACATAAACGGTATATATTGCTTAAACTCTCTCTCTCTATATATATATATATCAAAAACATTCACAAAGAATAGAATGAACCTAAATGTTTTTTCAAAAATTTCATATAAATTGAGACACGAGAAATATTTCGAGAGACCTGTTATTTGGAGGCCACACATTAATACTATAAACAATGCAACCATAGGTACAATAGAGAAACTCTTAGCGAAGAGAAAAAGAAGAGACATTATGAAAATGTAACAAGAAAGTTTCAAATGGAGAATTAATGTGTATAACATAATCAAACAATTGCTTCTTATATAGAGAAGAAGCACTAGATTCAGAAGCAAATTCTGGGAACCTAAAGTTACTAATTTTCCAGTCAAGCACTGTCGATAGTAGACCTACTAAAGACTTTTTCCAAACAAGTAATGGAAAAATAAATGGAAAGACTGGAAAATTGAGCAAGTTGCTGAAATTTTAGTCATCTATATTAATTATTATGGGTCATTAGGTGTGGCCAGTAAGAAGGCAACTTAGTTGTATACTCCGGTTTATTTTTTCTTGTTAATTATTCTCTGAGTAATTTTTTATTTTTAATTGTTACTTCTAAAATTAATAGTAAAATAGTATGTCAATTGTTGTACATTAAAAAATATGTCAAATTCAACTGTGACAAGTTAAAACGAATGTAAGGAATATTTATTTTTATGTAGTAAGAAAATATTAGGTTATTCATGTATAGTAATTTAGTAACTCACAAATAATACATGAATATAAATTATGAGAGAACTAATATAATATCTTAATAGGATAAATGAAAATAATCAATAACTATATATAACTAATATCTAAGTTTATAACCAAATACCAAATGGCATGTATGTGTAGTGGTTGTTCTTGACTTAGGAAAATATTTAAACTCAACACAATAATTTACTTTATAATTAGGCTGGTTTCGTGATATATAATTCCCTCCCCCCCAACCCACCCACGGGGTCAACAGCTAACACAAAAAAGTTAATTTTTAAGCCTAATCATATCTCAAAGTTAATTTAAAGAAAGGAGGATTATCCAAGTCTCATAAAAAATATATTTATTTCGTTATTAATGTGAGATTTTTATTATTCTTTAACAATAATCAATTTGTTGCGGAACGATGAAAAATATTTAATACATTCTCTTAAACTCGTCTCACACTATACACAAATAAGGGTAAAGCTGCAATTTTAGTTACGAGTTTGCTAGATTAGATTTTTGAGTTAAAAGTGAAAGTTACGCGATTAAATAAACATGTACTAATTAACTATTTTACATAGCTATAATGAAGAAATTTCTAACCGCTATTAACATATAATCATATTTATGCAGATTTTAAAATTTGTATAATTTGATTGCTAATTGTATAAATTCATAATTATTATCTTGTGGATTTATTTATTGATTTATTTAATCTGTATAAATTATAAAAAAGAAATTCTAAATATATAAATAGTTGAATTATATATAATTTCTTTATTTTTATATTTCACAAATAAAATATACAAATAAAATTTCACTGTTGTATATTGACAACGAGTTATATGAAGAAAAATATACATAACAAACAAAATTATAACGACCAAGCATAAATAGGCAAGCCATAGTTAAAAAGAAACTTATTAAATTTAATTTCTTTTATATGGAATTTCCTTAATATTATATGTGTTAGAGATATCAATTGTATATCATCCTTTTTATTTTTCTCTCAAAAGGGGCAAAAAAGAAAAAGAAAAAAGAAACCTGTAATATGATATTTCCAGAAACAGCCACGACAGTCAACTTGATCATTAACCGTCTATCACACATCCCTATGCAAAAGATCATATCCTACTCCACGTGTATCAATAATACTGCTTTCTCTCCTTTAAGTGGGTCCCTCTACCTACTAGTATTTTTCAATAAAGAAGTAATTTCCCTTCTAATCCTTCAACAAATTCTTATTAATTGAATTTCATTTTGGTCCTTTATGAACTTTGCGAAACATAATTTAATCTTGAAATTATGAAAATGCATATTTTGATCTACATAAATAATGGATGTATATTATTTTGTCTTTAGAATTCAAATATTAAATAATAGTACATGAGTAACAAATGATCCAATAATTAATATTCCGTTAAGTTTTGAGAAAAAGTATTAAAAATAATGTATTACTAGTAATTTTGTTTTTCATGTTATTCGCATTTTTTTAAATATATTTTTTTATTTGACTAACTAAACTTAGATATGGTCTGATCTGCACATGATATAACTAGTTGTTTCAATCTCTTAATAAAAAACTGAAAGAATTGTTGAAAATACTTTTAAACTTGATGAAAATTTAGAAATGTATTTCATTTATATTGCAGGATTAAAAATATATTTAGATTCAATCAATCAAATAAATGAATATTTTTTTAAAGTCATCAATAATTTAAAAAATTAAACTAATAACTCACGTCAAATTTATATGTATTTTTTTAATTTTTTTTTTGGAATATATAGAAGTAAAAATAACAAAACATGCAAAAGCAGGACTAAAAGAGAATATTTTCTAAATATAAAGGTTCAAAGTTCAAACTAGAAATGGAAGGATTTAAGGGCAAAATGGTAAAAGAAAGTGGTTGAAATTGCTACAGCCGCACGTTAATTGTATGATCCGTAATCAAATTTAATTTGAAAAGGGTAAGAATAAGATATTAAATTTGGGATTTTTGGTCCTTAGAATTTTGGGGAAAGTGGAAATGGGTAGGGCCTTTGTGTATGTAATATTGGGAGGAGGAGTTGCTGCTGGTTATGCAGCTCATGAATTTGTTAAACGAGGTGTCTCTCATGGCGAACTATGCATCATCTCTGAAGAACCTGTAAATATTACTTCTCTTATATTACTTAATTCCTTACTTTTTTTTCCTTCTTTGAGCTCAGTTTCAGCATCTATTTATGGGTTCTTTTGATGTTTTTATCTTCTTCTTGTTCTTTCTTTACCTGTGTATTGCTGCTTATTTATTATAAAACGTTTGTAAATGTTCAATTTTGTGAATTCTTATGCGTATAATCCAATTTGAGTAGGTTTTCTTCTTATCTGAGCTGAATTTGGGGTTTTGCGATGACTTTTCGAGTCTAGAATAAAGTTTAATTTTTAATCACATTGAAACTGTAGCTTCTACATAGTTTTAGGAGGAACGTAGTGATTGATACTTGAATTGGTAGGATGAATCCCAAAAATCTGTTATGATTCCAATAACAGTGTCACATGATAGAAATGCTAACAATCTGTAGATCTGATATTGAGTTTTTAGTGCATATCGCCTACTTGTGAAGTGCTGCTGGAATGGTTATTTCTTTTTACTGGTCCTCCCTCTCCTCATTCATTTTCTAGGAGGCAAAAAGATGCATAAACTTATCAATTTATCTATCTCTGATCCAATTTAATGTCATTAGAAATAATAAAGATCATAGCTTCGAGGTAATCTGCCCCTTTTATCTATCTTGATCTTTTACCTTCCTAGAGTTAAAACTAATGTCATTAACAAAGGAAGACCAAAATTCATCAGATGCTTCCTTATGGCGACAATCACTCAATGGATGGGTAACACATGATGGCTCTTTCTTGTTGGAGCTTCCTGAAGTTTCCTACCTCATCTTCTAAACTTCTGCTGTTCTTTTCAGGTTGCTCCTTATGAACGACCTGCATTAAGCAAGGGTTATTTACTACCAGAAGGTATCTCCTAGTCACGTCAGACATCTTCCAAGTGGATGTTAATGCTTTCTTTAGATTTAAAGATAAGTTTTGTTGTGCTCTGTAATTTTGGGGAAATATCCTACAAGCATTAATGGTGGAATAATCCCTGGCTCTAGTTACAGTCAATTACAAGAGTTGTCTGGATGAATTGTTTCTTCTTTTCTCTCCTATGTTCATTCTTTTTTAACCTTTTGAGATTTTATTCTATGCAGATCCTGCACGTCTACCTGCTTTTCATTGTTGTGTTGGTTCAAATGAGGAAAGGTTGACGCCGAAGTGGTACAAGGAAAACGGTAAATTTTAAATATCTTTTGCTTCCATTGGCTTTAAATATTTTAGCAGCGTCATTGTAATTCATCAATTTTTATTTATGGTTGTCATAGATATATTTAGAATTGTCCAAAGTGAGCATTGCAGTTACTGACTGCCTTGAACGTATAAATGTTATTGAATTACTTGCATAGAGGTAGAGCTATAAAAATTAGAATCACACTATGGGTTATCCTATTGTAGTTAATGTTGCAGCATCATTTTGTTATTGGCATTTGCTTAAGGAATTAAAAAATCCAGAAGTAATCACATATACTTGACGACATGCCCATACACCTCATTTAAAAAATTTCTGAAGGATTACAAATTAAGAGCTTAACTGGACTGTTCCAACTAGTTTAATTCATCACATATGGATGTCTAGTTTGATGTTTGTCTCACCTTTTGTATGACTACCTATTGAGAGGATAGTTGTTTCATAAAAGAAGAAAAAGGATTAACCTTTTCATTCAGAAGGTCATCTTTG
This sequence comes from Solanum chilense, assembly GCA_032847665.1. Classification (NCBI taxonomy): domain Eukaryota; kingdom Viridiplantae; phylum Streptophyta; class Magnoliopsida; order Solanales; family Solanaceae; genus Solanum; species Solanum chilense. The sequence goes on from CM064964.1 coordinate 52,958,913, forward strand.
CTTGATGTAGTAGAAACCTTGTTATATAGGAAGACCATGAACTATTTCCTGATGTTTAATATCTGCTTACGTTTCATGTTTAGCCAACATTTTGAAAGATGTGAGATCCATGCTTTTCTTGGGCTGTAATTAGCTGCAGAAATACTGGTTTTTAAATCACTTAAAATGAAGCTTCAATAGCCATAGACATCATAAGATTTTGGAATTGATCTCTTTTCATGGGATGCACTAGCTGGGAACGGCAACGAAAAAATGCTTCTGGTTTATGGCATCAGTGATCAGAATATGTTATTATGTTGAGCTATTTCTTTTTTTTTTGGTTACTTTTTAGTGCAAAAGAATGAGGTATTTAATATCTTTCCAAGGATATTGATAAGTCATTGATTGTTCTATTGCCTTTAGGCATTGAGCTGGTCCTTGGAACTCGTGTAAAATCAGCTGATGTGAGAAGGAAGACATTGTTGACCGCAACCGGTGAAACCATAACCTACAAGATTCTCATAGTGGCAACTGGTGCTCGGGTATATAATTTATCTTCGGCCTCTTCTGCTGTAGCACCATATTTTGTTGCATTTTTTATGCATCAAGACATTAGAGTAGTGTCCTCTTCTGATGGAATGAATAAGCAGGGGCAAATGCAACTTCAAGTTACTGAGTTCGGATCCAGTACTTTTGATGTAGAACATAAAGTTATTTGCAACAAATTGTAGATGTGAACCCGTAACTTCAAAAATTATAATGAGTTCAATGCTAAGAACCCTTATGTGTTCTACCCTAAAGGTTCTTAGCAATGTAATTTTATAAGTGGGGTCTTGAGAGGGTAGAGTGTATGCAAATCTTACCCCTGCCTCTTTATTTTTACGAGGTAGGGGTAAAGTATGCGTATAACCTACCCTCCCCGGACCCCACTTGTGGGATTACAGTGGGTATGTTGCTTGGTTCTTGAGAACCTTATAGGTGCAGCCCTCCTGGATCTGTCTCTGTTAATAAGGTCTAGATACTTCCTTTAAGTGATTTCCCAGAGAAGTCAGTGGATACTGAAATACAATTCTGCTGTACCAGCTAGGAAAGAAAATGAAAATTCTGTTGTTTCACAATACCTTAGCTTCTTCACACTATTGTGCATGTGATTTTTATAGTTTATTTATATCTGTTTCCTCTCCATAGGGACCATGAAAATAATGTTAAGAATTAGTAGCATAAAAATTGCCCATACAATCATTTTGATATGTATCCTGCAGAAACTAGGTGTCAAGCTTGTTAGCATAGATGTTAGGATTCATGGACATTCAGATGAGTAGAGTTCATTTAGTTCAGTACTAGAATTTTGAAACAGAGTTAAATTAATGAGTGCGCTCTGAGGGTACATGCCAAAAGCTTTATTTGGTGTGGACTAAGTTCAATCTCAAAGACCAAGCTCCCTAGTGAACAATGAAATTGAAATTTATGAAGTCTCTGACTTTTGGTTAGCATGTTTTGTTAGGCTTTGAAGCTTGAAGAGTTTGGAGTGAGTGGCTCAGATGCTGAGAGTGTATGTTATTTACGGGATTTGGCTGATGCAAACAGGCTGGTTAATGTGATGCAATCTAGCGGTGGTGGCAATGCTGTTGTAATTGGTGGTGGCTACATAGGAATGGAATGTGCTGCTTCATTGGTGATCGGCAAAATAAATGTCACCATGGTCTTTCCAGAAGCACACTGTAGTAAGTATTCTTTTGTGAAGATGGAAAACTTTCGTTTCTTTTTTTAACTCGAGTTTCTTTAGGTTGCTTGTAAATTATATTCTTTTGTGAAGTTGGAGAACTTTCTTTTCTGTTTCTTCCTCGAGTTTCTTTAGATTGCTTGTAATATATCAGAAGTAAAAACCGTGTTTTCTCCTCTCTAGAGAATTATGTACTAGTATAGCTTTAGTAGTTGCGTTTTATCCAGAAAATACAAACCAGAATCTGAAATCTAGCACATGCCTTACTCTCCAGACCATGCTATTAGTACAGAAAACAGTGATTTCAGTAATCAACAAATGCTATAAAGATATGAAAATTGATCAGAATGTGGGACTTCTGCCCACATATTTCCTCAAAACATGAAATCACCGATTGAAAGCTTATGTATGAGAAAATCTGATTTGTTTCTTAATTCTCAAAAACCAAAGTCCAAGAGTTACTTAAAGATTTAAACCATAAATGTGCAACCATTGCTGTTCTATCGTAAGTTCATCAGAAAACAAACTGTTGTTTTTTCTAATGTTTTTATAAAGCATTTAATTTTCTTCCCTTTTCTTTTGTTGTTAGTGGCCCGCCTATTTACTCCTAAAATTGCAAGTTTCTACGAAGAATTTTACCGGTCAAAAGGAGTTAAGTTTGTGAAAGGCACGGTCTTGACATCATTTGATTTCGACTCCAATGATAAGGTAAAGCCTGTTGCTTGCTTCACTTAGGTGGTGTTTTCTTTGAAAGCTTTTCGCAGACGTGTTTGTTTGAACTGCTTTTTCATTTACCTCTTCGTGAACATTTCCAACCTCAATTTCACTAGTTACTTTGTTAATGCAAACTCAGTTTATTAGTTTCTGAAAACAGCTTCTATTTGTTATCCTATTTTATTTGAATAAGAAAAGGTTAACTTTTACTGAAAGAGTGAATATTCTTGAACTCCGTTTAACAAGTCACTTTGTTAAGCTGGAACTAACATTAATTATCATTTAACAATTTTATATATCACTGAAGTTATAATGGACATGATGCTTGAATGCGGGGACCTTTTATGTAGATGACTGCAGTGAATTTGAGAGATGGAACCAAGCTACCTGCTGACATGGTCATCGTAGGCATTGGAATTCGACCAAATACCAGCCTCTTTGAAGGGCAACTTACTCTTGAGAAAGGAGGGATAAAAGTCAATGGCCAAATGCAGTCAAGCAACAGCTCAGTCTATGCTGTTGGGGATGTTGCAACTTTTCCTGTCAAAATTTTCGGTGAGACGCGGAGACTTGAACACGTTGATTCTGCAAGGAAGTCAGCAAGGCATGCAGTTGCTGCAATCATGAAACCAGAGAAAACAACAGAGTTTGACTACTTGCCATTCTTCTACTCCAGAGTCTTCACACTCTCTTGGCAGTTCTATGGTGACAGTACTGGTGATGTAGTCCATTTTGGGGATTTCTTGGGGAATAGCTTTGGTGCATATTGGGTGAACAAAGGTCACGTCGTTGGGTCTTTTCTAGAGGGTGGAACCAAAGAGGAGTATGAGGCTATTGCAAAGATCACAAGGCTCAAACCAGCAATTGAGGACTTGTCTGATCTCGAAACACAGGGTTTAGGATTTGCATTGACATTGAGTGATAAAGCAGAGCCATCGGAGGCTGTTGTTGTCAGCAGTAGTTCGGGTTCCACTTTTGTAACAGAGAAACCTTTACATGTTTGGCATGCAACAGCTGGAGTCATTTTGGCTGCTTCAATTGCTGCCTTTGCATACTGGTATGGTAGGAGGCGTAGAAGGTGGTAAATGTCTTGTTCAAGACGGAAGATTTTTACACGTCGATTCCTGCTCTGTTGTATGATTTTAGCTTAGAGAATTTGAAATACTTGGCCTGTAAATGGCTTCAATTTTACAAACATGTATTCTGTCTTTACAGTATATATCAATACACATTATCCTCGATCCCTCAGCATGCTCTCTTTATGTTCAAATTGCTTATGTTTTGACAGTAGATATTAATTGGAGGAACCTTAAAACGACAAGGAAGAAAATCAATGCTATTGGTGGATGCTCTTGAAGAATTGGAGCTTAATATCTGAGATTATTATCCTCAACCCATCTTAAACGACTCCAAAATGGTACATTCAAGTTTGTAGAGAAACAGCATTTACGTGTCACCATTTTAATTTAGACATAATGCATAAATGTGTCAATTAACTTGATTTTAGCAGATATGTATGATTTTCAACTTCGGTTGTAATTTAGACTTGTATAAGTTGAATAATTACACATATATGTCTAATATGATGTTCTACGTGACAATTCATGTCTTGTGTGTATTATATACATAAAACACATGTATCTATCTGTTTAAGTTGTGAAATGCAGCCACCATGATCTATGCCATGGATTTAGGGCTGAGCTAAAGGTAGCATGAACTAAAATGGAGAAGAAAGCAATTTACAGAAGGAAGAAAAATAGGGAGTATCTTATTCCACAGAACCATACAAAATTACACAGAAATTGATACAAGGCTATATATATATACACTGTTAACTCTAACCAAAGGCTCAAACACTCTTTCCTCGCTCATTGCTGTTACTACCTATCTAACTAACTCTACATAAGTTAGTTACACTTTAAATAACTGCCATGTCACTAGGCTCAATATAAATTTCATTAAGTTTGAGTGTCAATATATGCATACCTAAAGTTGAAGTGCGTACATGTCTACTGCAACTAAATTAAATGATATATTTATTTATTACCCCTTATAATTTTTATAATATTAAAACTTGAGAGTGCACGAATTTCAAAGCAGGGCATTTGGTCTAGTGGTATGATTCTCGCTTTGGGTGCGAGAGGTCCCGAGTTCGATTCTCGGAATGCCCCGCTCTTTTTTACATCAATTATTATTGTATATTGCATTTTTAAAATCAGTATTAGTAAGGTTTATATAATCTAAAATAGTATAGTATTATTATTAGCGATATGAGAACCCAAAATATAGATTTAATTGCTTTTGAAAGATTTAAATTTATTCAATAATAAATTAACCAGAAGTGAGAAAAAAAAAAACAAAAAACAGGGAACTATATATGACCTTATCAACACAATTTTTCAATCCCCTTATCCTAATTTTTGTATCTCCCTCTTTCACTCTCTCAATTTCTCTTTAGCTCAGCTACAATGGCTTCCACATTATCCACAATTACCCTTCGTTCTCCTTCTCCTATTTCTCCAGCAACCGCAAGCTCCACGCACGCTTCAATTTCCTTCCCCACCAAAACCCTAGAACTTCCCATTCGCACTCCCAAACTGTACCACCGCCGAGCAACTTTCGTCCGCCCTCTCGCCGCCGTCGAAGCACCGGAGAAGGTAGTCCAGCTCGGAGATGAAATCTCCAACTTAACCCTCGCTGATGCCCAGAAACTCGTCGAGTACCTTCAGGATAAGCTTGGAGTTTCAGCCGCATCCTTCGCTCCCGCTGCCGTCGTCGCTGCACCTGGTGGCGCAGCCGCAGATGCTCCAGCTGTGGTTGAGGAGAAGACGGAATTTGATGTAGTCATCGATGAAGTGCCGAGTAATGCTAGAATTGCGACTATTAAGGCTGTTAGGGCTTTAACAAGTTTGGCATTGAAAGAGGCTAAGGAATTGATTGAAGGATTGCCTAAGAAATTTAAGGAGGGTGTTTCCAAGGATGAGGCTGAAGATGCTAAGAAACAGCTCGAAGAAGCGGGTGCTAAAGTTTCTATTGCTTAAACAAATCTGTGGTAAATGTTCATTCTTAGTTGTGTTTTCGCAAGAGAATTCAGTTGTTAGATATACTTGTACTCAATTTTCTCAAATCAAGTTTTTTCAGTCGTCTTTGCTTATGATTTGTGATTGTTCTAGTTTTAAATTGTTAGTCTGTTTGTTGTTTGATGACTTGGTCTCACAATCAGGCAGGCGAGCAGACATAATCTTAGCTTGAGCCTACTGTCGCACACCTCTGTTGAGTGTTAATAATGTGATTGATATAACTAATTGGGATCACTCTATGATTGAATTATGATCCAAAAATTGTTGGTTCTTATGTTATCTCATTTTGGTCATGAAAATAAGCTGATAACTGAAATGCAATCAACTGTTGAACCATGTTACCTCTCTGTACTCTGCTATGGTGCAAAGATCACAGGGCTTAAACCAGCAATTGAGGGCTATGGATTTCGCATTGACATTGAGTCGTTAAGCACAGCTATCAGAGGCTGTTGTTGTCAGCGGTAGTTCTGATACGTGCTTGGCTGCATGAATTGATGCTTTTGCATACTATATTGTTGAAGAAGCATTTCCCCTATAACATTTTACACATCAATTCTAGTTGTGTTGTATGATTTTAGCTTTTACTTTAATTCGGAATACTTAGCCTGAAAACGGCTTACAAATATGTGTTGTCTTATCCCCATAATGCTCTCTCATGTCCATAATGCTTATGTTTTAACACTGGTATCTGTAATAGGAGAAAAAGGCAGCTTCAAAATGTCTGTGAAGAAAGTATTGAATTCATGCATTTTTTGTTTCAACGTCAGGCAGGCATTTTGAATGCTAAATCTCATACTTGAAAAGGAAAATTTTAGTTTGAAGTGAATAGCACTTAAACCTGTGACCAATTGACCATTTCAATTCTGATCATGTTGGAACTTGGTATAATTACAATACTATCTGCAAGATAGTTCTTTTTCTCTAGTAAAGATGATAGTTTAAGGATGGGAATATATCTCATTTGCTCCAAGAAGATTTTACATCCTTTTCTCATTAGGGAATCATGAAGGTTTTATAGTACATATATATAGCAATATGAGTACAAGAATATCGAAGCAGGGCATTTGGTCTAGTGGTATGATTCTCGCTTTGGGTGCGAGAGGTCCCGAGTTCGATTCTCGGAATGCCCCGCTCTTTTTTATATTCAGGAACCACTAAAATTTAAGAGAATTTTACGTAGGAAAAAATATATATATCTAAACTAAAATAATGATACCTCGAAACTCTAACTAAACTAAAAAATTTTAATTTAATTGTTATTATTCTATTTACTAATTTAGTACTAAGGATCGAAAGAAAAAAAATATATTTAAATCTTCTTAATTTCATAGATATGTAAATTAGTGCATCTCATTACATAAAGATGAGCCCCACCCACCCAATTAGAGGCTCAGAGGAATTAATAAAACAAACGGAAAAGGCTAAAAAATATTCATAAACTATTTTTGAAATAGCACATACACACCATAATTTCATTTATTCCAAATATTCTTAATACCTACTCTTTTCCCCTCATTTCTCAATTTTCATTTGAAATCAATTCACGCCCCCATTTTCCCTCATTTCTATTTCCCTTAGAAACTATTTCATCCACTTCCCAAAAATTTCACTCATTTCTCCATTTCCTTTAGATAAATTAAAACTTATCTGAAATCATTCATGTTAGAGAGTCCTAACTAGAATTAGTTAACTTTGTAATGAAAAAAGAAGTCAGTTTTTAGTGTTCTTATACTGTGAATGGATAGATGATGACAGAATTTCAACTGAAAATTGAAGTAAAACCTAAAAATTTAATGTCTTACTTGACTTGTAGAAAGCTTGATTATTACTTCTCAGAAAAATTTTAAAAATATGAAGCTTGTTTATAGCGACAAAACTGCTAAGAATTATGAACTCACAGATGTCTTAGTATTTCGTTTAGATACTTGTGTTCCTTTTCTTTTAGCTAATTTTGTGAGGAAATTGCATAAATTACCCTCTACCTAGTTAGTTACAACTATTCGAGACTGTTACATCAATGTAAATGAATGATCCAGTAACATTATTCACTATAGTTTGAAAGCTAAAGTTTGAAAAACAAACACTTGCCATTACTAAATCCACTAAGCCATGAAATTAAACATGTGAACAGAAATAAGCTAAAACTAAGACAATGTTGCTGCAATGAATGGAAAATTAGGGAAATGGATTAAATCATTTATAAGGGAATTTATTACGGGAATATGCACATATTTGGTACATATCTTTTGGGAATATTGGGAATATTTGATTGGAATATAATCTTTGGGTAAATATCTTGTAATTAGGCATAATTGATGTAATTGGTTGTTGTTTCCTTGATTCTAGGGAATTAGGCTGTATGTAAACATATATATGCTTTGCATTGTTAATGACAGAAGGGGGCAATGGCCATTAATTTCTTCATGGTATCAAGAGCAGGTTGATTTTTTCTCCAAAAAAAAAAAAAAAAAAAAAAAAATTATAATAACTTTGAAACTTATCTGCCATGGCCGGTGATGATGGTGTACCACCACCACCACCTTCAAAAATTGCTGATTGTTATGCTCTCCAAGTATGTACTCATTGCAAGAAGCGAGGACACAATGTTAGTCGATGTTATGAGCTTAATGGGTACCCTGAAGGTTATACTCCGGGAGATCGAGGAAACAAACCCACCACGACCAGTCACGGCCGTGGGGTGGCGCGTGCCAATGCCACAGCCGGCAGCAGCCCCTCTCCACCTCTTCCGCCATCAAATTCATCCAAGTCTACTACTCCTTCGTCTTCACATGGTCAAGTTTTTTCAGATGAACAATGGAAAGCAATTGTGGGATTTTTTGGTAATTCTAATATACCGGAAAATCGCCTGAGTGGTAAGTTTGATAATACTTCTTGGATCATTGATACAGGAGCGACTCATCATGTAACTGGAGAAAAATCTTGGTTGTTTGACATTAAACAATTACATTGTCCTGTTGGTTTACCAAATGGGGACACTGTTATTGCATCAATGGAGGGATCAGTTTATTTGTCAGATACGATCACTCTAAATCATGTTCTTTATGTTCCTAACTTAAGCTGTAATTTACTTTCGGTTTCGCAACTTAATGATAATTTGCAATCAATTGTCACATTTAATTCTGATATGTGTTTGATACAGGACCAAATGAAGGCTCTGATTGGAACGGGAGTTAGGCGGGATGGACTATACTACTTCAGCAAACCAGAGGTGGTGTCTGCAGTTGAAGCTACATCTGATGTGGAATTGTGGCATAGGCGAATGGGACATCCTTCTGAGAAAGTAGTTAAGTTACTTCCTCCTGTTAGTCGGTCTAAGACTAGTTTGAATAAAGGATGCGAAGTATGTTTTCGTGCTAAGCATCACAGAGACAGATTTCCTTTGAGTAATAATAATTGTTCTAGAATATTTGAGAAAGTTCATTGTGATTTGTGGGGTCCTTATAGACATGAGTCCTCGTGTGGTGCTCGTTATTTTTTGACTATTGTTGATGACTTTTCAAGGGCTGTATGGATTTATTTGATGGTTGATAAAACGGAAGTTTTTTCTATGTTTATGACTTTTGTCGCTATGGTTGATAGACAATTTGGTCAAAGTATTAAAATTGTACAAAGTGATAATGGTACTGAATTTAAATGCTTATTCAATTTTTTCCGAGATACTGGTGTTATTTTCCAATCCTCTTGTGTGGGTACACCTCAACAAAATGGGAGGGTAGAAAGGAAACATAAACACATTTTGAGTGTGGGGAGAGCGTTGCGTTTTCAAGCCAACTTGCCTATTTATTTTTGGGGAGAGTGTGTCCTTGCAGCAGCCCATTTAATAAACCGCACTCCAACTCCTATCCTGCAAAATAAAACACCCTTTGAAATTCTGTTCAATAAATTACCCAATTTTGATGTTATCCGCACCTTTGGATGTCTTTGCTTTGCTCATAATCAGAAAACAAAAGGGGACAAGTTTGCTAGTAAAAGTAGGAAATGTGTGTTTGTGGGGTATCCATTCGGGCAAAAAGGTTGGAGAGTGTATGATTTGGATGCAAAAGAATTTTTTGTTTCTAGAGATGTCAAATTTATTGAAGATGTGTTCCCGTTTAGTTCTCCCGATGATGTTAATATTGAGTCCAATGCGGATTATGTGGGTGAAATTCATGAAGATTTTGCGGACTTGGGTGTCTGTGATGAAGATTGTGGTGTGGAAATGCATAGTTGTGATCAAGGGGGGGAAGGAACGAGTCGTAACCATGGGAACCATAGGAACCAACCCGCAGCGTCTGCCCAGCAGCCCCAGCCCACGCAAACTGTCACGCAGCCTGATGCTGGCAGCAATGAACAGCAGCTTGAAGACCTACAACAGTCCACTGAAAATATGGGTCGTGGTTTCCGTACTAAGTATCCCTCGGTTAAGCTTCGTGACCATGTCACTCACACTGTTTTTGCTAGTAGTCCATCCCTCCCGGCTTCAGTTTCTGATCATCCTTCAGGTACTCCGTATCCTCTTGCACATTATATACATTGTGATAATTTTTCTGTAAATTACCGTAAGTTTGTTGCAGCTGTAGTTAGTAACAATGATCCTAAATCATTTAAGGAGGCAATGAGATATGAGGGTTGGAGACAGTCAATGAAAGAAGAAATACGAGCACTTGAAAACAATGGCACTTGGACCTTGGAGCTGCTTCCACCTGGTAAGAAAGCACTTGGCAGTCAGTGGGTTTACAGGACAAAGTTCTTGTCCAACGGTGAGACTGAAAGACTGAAATCTCGATTGGTTGTACTTGGAAATCATCAGCAGGCAGGAATTGATTATACTGAGACATTTGCTCCAGTTGCTAAAATGACTACTGTTCGTATTTTTTTAGCAATAGCAGCATCTAAGAATTGGGAACTTCACCAAATGGATGTTCACAATGCCTTCTTGCACGGTGATCTTGATGAAGAAGTCTACATGAAGTTGCCTCCCGGATTTGAGTGTTCCGATCCTAATATGGTTTGCAGATTAAGAAAGTCTTTGTATGGCTTGAAGCAGGCTCCCAGATGTTGGTTTGCAAAGTTAGTCACAGCTTTGAAAGAGTATGGCTTTCTTCAATCTTATTCAGATTATTCTTTATTTACATACACTAAGACAGGTATACAGATTAATGTCTTAGTCTATGTTGATGATATTGTGATCTCTGGGAATGATTCCGCTGCTTTGTGTACTTTCAAGTCTTATCTTAGTGATTGTTTCAAAATGAAGGACTTGGGTCCTTTGAAATATTTTCTGGGAATAGAGGTTGCTAGAAGTTCTGCAGGTCTGTTCTTGTGCCAAAGAAAATATACTCTGGATATTATTTCTGAAGCAGGATTGTTAGGAGCTAAGCCAAGCGGATTTCCTATAGAGCAAAATCATAAGCTTGGCTTAGCCAGTGGTGATTTACTTGAAGATCCAGAATCGTATCGCAGGCTTGTTGGTCGATTGATATATCTTGCAGTTACTCGTCCAGATTTGGCTTATTCTGTTCATATCTTGTCTCAGTTCATGCAGGAACCCAGAACTGAGCATTGGGAAGCGGCCTTGAGGGTCGTTCGATATTTGAAAGGGACACCGGGTCAAGGCATTCTTTTGAGTGCAGATTGTGATTTAACTCTGCAGGGGTGGTGTGATTCAGATTGGGCAGCATGTCCACTTACTCGTCGTTCTCTTACAGGTTGGCTCGTGTTTCTTGGTAAATCTCCTGTATCTTGGAAGACAAAGAAACAGCATACTGTTTCTAGGTCCTCGGCTGAGGCTGAATATAGGTCTATGGCGGCCATCACTTGTGAGTTAAAATGGTTGAAAGGTTTATTGTTGAGTTTGGGAGTACATCATCCAAAGGCAATTAAGTTGTTCTGTGACAGTCAATCCGCTTTGCATATTGCGAAGAATCCTGTTTTTCATGAACGAACGAAGCACATAGAAGTTGACTGTCATTTTGTTCGGGATGCAATCAATGAGGGCTTAATTTCTCCATCTCATGTTCCTACATCTTCTCAATTGGCAGACATTTTTACTAAGGCTCTTGGTAAAATGCAGTTTGATAATTTACTCTCCAAGTTGGGCATTCATGATCCTCATGCTCCAACTTGAGGGGGGGTATTACGGGAATATGCACATATTTGGTACATATCTTTTGGGAATATTGGGAATATTTGATTGGAATATAATCTTTGGGTAAATATCTTGTAATTAGGCATAATTGATGTAATTGGTTGTTGTTTCCTTGATTCTAGGGAATTAGGCTGTATGTAAACATATATATGCTTTGCATTGTTAATGACAGAATCAAGCAATGGCCATTAATTTCTTCAGAATTAGAGAAATGAGGGGAAAAGGGTGGGTGAAATAGCGGCTTCAAATGGCAATTGAGTAATGAATATTCGTCTACATGGAAATGAATGAAATTGTTGTGCTTACGTGCGTATCATGTGACATTCACATGACATTTAACAGTTTCAGTTAATAAGAAGGGTATTTTTGACTCAATAGTATAATCGAAAGGATAGTTTTGAACCGAAATATAGTTTAAGAGTATATATGAGCTATTTCAAATAGTTTAAGGATATTATTGAGCCTTTTCCGTAAATCAAATAATATTAAACGAAGAGCCTTAGTGATTACTCCCTCCGTTTAAAAAAGAATATCCCTATTTCTTTTTTAGTTTGTTTAAAAAAGAATTATCCCTTTCCTTTTTTGGCAATAATTTAATTTTTATTTTCGACTTGACATGCTTAAGATCACAAAATTAAAGGGTACTTTGATATATTTACATAACTTTAATTTAGAACCACAAGATTAAATTTTATTTTTTTTAAACTCCGTTCCAAGTCAAACTAGATATTCTTTTTGAAACGGGGAGTAATATATACTAATAATTTTTTTTTAAACAGGTAATAAGAGAGAGAAAATCTCTCAAATTCACATTCTTGTGGAGCTTCCCAAGGTTGGATTTTTAAAAAAGATTATTACTACAGCCTAATAGTAATATTAATCGTTATTATAAACATTAAATTATTTTAGTTTAGCTCAGTTTATATCTCTAAAAAGTAAAAACCTATGAAGAGCCTGTTTGAATTGGTGTTTAGTTTGACATTTTTTTTAATCATTTTAGTTTAATTTAGCTCGTTAAAAATAAGTGAATCAGGCCCTCACTAAATTTCTTTTTTCTCCAATAAAATTTCAACAATAATGGATTAAAATAAAATAAAAAAAAAAAAGAGACCCTATATATAACCTTATCAACACAATTTTCATTCCTCTTATCCTATTTTTTCTTGCTCCCTCTTTCATTTCCTCTCCTCAATTTCTCTTTTGCTCTGCTACAATGGCTTCCACATTATCCACTATTGCCCTTTGTTCACCTTCTCACATTTCCCCCTCCACACACGCTTCAATTTCTTTCCCCACCAAAACCCTACAACTCCCCATTCGCACTCCCAAACTCCACCACCGCCGAGCCACTTTTGTCCGCCCTCTCGCCGCCGTCGAAGCACCGGAGAAGGTAGTCCAGCTCGGGGATGAAATCTCCACTTTAACCCTAGCTGACGCCCAGAAACTGGTTGAGTACCTTCAGGATAAGCTTGGTGTTTCAGCCGCATCCTTCGCTCCTGCTGCCGTTGTCGCAGCTCCCGGTGGCGCAGCCGCAGATGCTCCAGCTGTGGTTGAAGAGAAGACGGAATTTGACGTAGTCATCGATGAAGTGCCGAGTAATGCTAGAATTGCTACCATTAAGGCTGTTAGGGCTTTAACAAGTTTGGCATTGAAAGAGGCTAAGGAATTGATTGAAGGATTGCCTAAGAAATTTAAGGAGGGTGTTTCCAAGGATGAGGCTGAAGATGCTAAGAAACAGCTCGAAGAAGCTGGTGCTAAAGTCTCTATTGCTTAAATCAATTTGTGGTAAATGTTCATTCTTATTCCTTTTTTTTTTGAACTGGGAAAAATTACTCTCAGTTTTTTTGTTTTGTTTTTGTAAGAGCATTCAGCTGTTAGATAGTTGTACCCAATTTTCTAAAATCAATATTTATGATTCTGCATAATTTTGTAATTGTTATTGTGTGTTTCAATTTCTTCTCGTCCTCTTAAATTGTACTCGATGAAATAGTCAATGTGCGCGCAAGTCTGCTCAAAGTAACACTAGGCTCGTAACTTATATCACTGGTGTCTATTTCCTCAAGTTTGTATGAGTTGTAATAATAGTTGAAAAATCTCTTCTCCCAAAATTGACCTAAGCCATGCCTGTGCCATCTTACATGAAAATCTAGAGTGAAGCCTAGCAGATGAAACTTATAACTTGTACAATTTTATTTTTTTCATTTTCATAAGTTTGACCCAATTCATTCATTTGTTTGAGCTATGTACTCGATAGACGATAGCACAGATTTTTAGAACACCTTCAACAGAGGGCAAATAGTCAAAATGTTGAATGAATTTGTTGGAGAATGCCATCAGCCTCCATAAATGCCTATGTAATCACAGTGGGCTTCAAATGTTGTCTGGTTTCTCTCCATCCACAGAGCATGAATGCATTTAGCATATAATATTCTGTTTAGTTAAGCACTTTGAGACTTACTTTTGGAGTTGTTGATTGCTCAATCTAAGTGCTGCAAACATGTGTTAGCAATGAAACTTGGTCTATTTGATCCAAGTCAAAATTACAGAAGATAAAGATGTTCTTTATTTTTCGAGTGTGTTTGACAGAATTTATACATTGTATTCACATAGAATGATTGTATGTGAATACAATCTCCATTTAGACAACCTATCTGTAGTAGGAATCCTGTTTTCAGAACTAAGTTAGTAACAGGTTTGGCAACACATTAGGATGTACTTTCTTGTATTTATGAGATCATCGAAAAAAAAGGACGAATTTCAGAAATATTTGGTCGTGAAAATTGTGAGTATATGAAAAAAATATTTTTTATTTTCAAAGTGAAAAATAATATTTGAATAATGAGGTTTTTAAGATTTTTGTGAGTTATACTTTTCTTCGGATGTTTTTCAAATTCTTGTAAATTTTTGGAATTCAACTTCTCAATTTCTTGCAAAATATTTGTACGGAATTTTCATTGTGTATATAGGGTTTAGTTTTTAAATGACTTTGTATCTATAACTTTTTTATATTACCAGACTAGTTTAGTGTATTCTTCTACTGTATTTTAAAAAATTCTTGAAATTTATAAATGTTGTATATTAAATTGTTTCAAATATTTGTTTTTTAGGACAAAAAGTAGTCATTGATACTTTTCGTATAGAGCTATACAAGAAGGTTCAGAATTCAGCAACGAGATAATGGAAAACCAAAAGATATGCTAAAAAGAACAAGGCATAGGGTTAATACAAGAACATATATCATGAAGTAAAACAAATAAATATTACTAAGGAGAAGGTCGAAAGTTTTTTCTTTTCGTGAATATTCTAAGCTTAGAAGACACAAAGACCTGTAGCTTTCTGAAGTTCTTTGATGCCTTCTAAAATATTTTTTATATACATCGCAAAAAATCAAACTTCCCTTTAACGTTAAATTGAACTTCACTTGAACGTTAAATAACTATGGATTAACACCAAAAAGAGAGTTAATACCTCCTATGGTCACTCAACTTTGCATTATTCTCTCAGAAAGTCACTCAACTTTCAATCTTCCCTCAAAAGTCACTCAACTATCCACTATTTCCTCAGAAAGTCACTCAACTTTCAATTTTCCCTCAAAAGTCACTCAACTATCCACTCTTTCCTCAGAAAGTCACTCAACTATCAACTCTTTCTTCAGAAAGTCACTCAATCTATTAAATTATTTTTAATTAAAATTTATTGATATTAATTATTTATATAACAAATCAAAAATTTTAAAAAATAAATTAAATCATTTAGTGATCCACCCACCTAACCCGACCCATTAAAAAATATGATATGACCCATTTTATTTTATCTTTAATCCTAAATTAATCAAAATAGACAACTAAATATGGATAAATTAGATTAATTTAGGATTAAAGATAAAATAAAATGGGTTATATCATATTTTTTAATGGGTCGGGTTATGTGGGTGGATCACTAAATGATTTAATTTATTTTTTAAAATTTTTGGTTTGTTATATAAATAATTAATATCAATAAATTTTAATTAAAAACAATTTAATAGATTGAGTGACTTTCTGAGGAAAGAGTGGATAGTTGAGTGACTTTCTGAGGAAAGTGTGGATAGTTGAGTGACTTTTGAGGGAAAATTGAAAGTTGAGTAACTTTCTGAGGAAAGAGTGGATAGTTGAGTGACTTTCTGAGGAAAGAGTGGATAGTTGAGTGACTTTTGAGGGAAGATTGAAAGTTGGGTGACTTTCTGAGAGAATAATGCAAAGTTGAGTGACCATAGGAGGTATTAACTCCCAAAAAGACTAATTAGTAGCAAGTGCCTATGTTTTGACACTTCACTTGAAGATAATTGGGATAGGTCAGTATAAAACTCAAGATTAATGTGATCTCCACAAAAGTGTCGTAAGGATGAGTTCTCGTTTTCAAACTCTATAAAATCCCAAAATAAAAAGGTCTACTCCTTACTCAAGTTCCCAGACACTTCACTTGAAGATGATCGGGATAGGTCAGTATAAGATCAAAATTAATGGTTGATCTCCACAAAAGTATAGTAAGGATGTCCAATTCTAAGGTGGGCTCTCCAAAAAAAGGTCCCATTAGTTGTCCAATCACAAATAAACATTAAAGGCTCAACGAATGATCCTTCCCAATTCCACAAAGGCACAAATTATAACAAATATTATCTCGATCTTAATTTACCACGTTTCATCATCCCAATCCCACAAAAACACATTATAATAAATATTTTTTTTATTTTAATCTTATCACGTATCACAATATGATTCATCGTGAACACAATCCTTTTTCTGTAGAACCCAAATAAAGGAGCGGTAAATGATGGATGATTCAAATTTCAAGGAAGATCCCCAAAATTTACCGCCTACATCGTTGGAAACCTTTAATTTCTTACATTACATCTCGACCGTCAAACTCTTTGTTTTATTTCATTTCAGAGCGTTTTCAAGGCATCTTTAATCTGAACCGTCCAAGCTCTGTTTTGACTGATAGAAACGCAAAATAAGCCAACTGTACGAAAATATATTTTTGTCCAAAACTCAAAAGCCAAAACTCCTTGCGGTTTCTACAAGCTCATTTACTCTTCTCTCTCTCTCTCTCTCTCAGCGAACAGAAGAGGCAAGGCGATTCCTCCAGAAGTTTGCAAGCTCTGGTCGATTCTGGTTTGTTCCTTTCCTCTGTTTATGTTTATTCATTTTATTTATCTGTTATAGTTTTTGTATATATGATTTTCAATGTCTAGAAATGGAACCCCAAACCCTATGTTTATAGAAAAGTTGAGAATTTGTGGTCTGTGTTTCTGATTATGTTTTTTTTTGGGGGGGAGTTTTTCTGAGCTGGGGTGTTATGTTTTTTTTTTCTTGTTGCAGATTTGAACCGGTATAGAACTGAAGTGATTGTGTTTTGTAACGTTTTATTTGGGTATGTCGAGTGAAGAAAAAACAGAGAAGAGCGAAAACCTAGCTGGGTTGTCAGCTGAAGCATTGGACTCTGAAACCCTAATGGCTGATTCTGGAACTGGGTTGCCTGATGAGATGCCTAGGGTTTCTGATGATAATGAAAATGTGGATACTGGTGCTATTAGCGAGCCAGTTGTTGCTACAGAGGAGACCCCGGAAGTGGGGAATGACGCTGGTGGTGATGTGGGGGAAGTTCATGGTTCACTGGATAATGTGAGTGGGGGAGAGCTTGTTAGTGAAGGGGCTGAAGCAGATCAAGGGTCTGGACATTTGGTTGAGGAAATGAACGGAGAGGAGAATGTAGCTGGTGGTTCGGATGATGAGATGATTGATGCTGTTGACGGAGAAACTGCAGAGGATAACTCTGGGGAAGATACAACTAGTGTAAAACATGTTTATGCAGTTGGTGACTTTGTGTGGGGCAAGATTAAGAGTCATCCGTGGTGGCCAGGGCGTGTTTACGATGCTTCCACTGCCTCTGACTTTGCTATGAAGTATAATCAAACAGGTCGATTGCTAGTGGCATACTTTGGAGATGGGTCATTTTCTTGGTGCCCCCCTTCGCAATTGGTGCCTTTTGTTGACAACTTTGAAAAAATGTCAAAACAGAGCACTTCCAAGAGTTTCTTATATGCTGTTGAAAAAACCTTGGATGAAATTGGTGTGCTTGTGGAGTTTCAAATGACCTGCCAATGTGTCTCTGAAGAGAGTCTTACTGGACTTAATTGGCCATTGGCAGTGAATGCTGGAATCAAAAAGGGTGTTCAAGTGCCTGTTTCAGAAACTGTCAGTCTTCTACTTTCTCAGTTTGAACCTGCAGAAAGACTTCAAGGTCTAAAACGTAATGCACTAACCAATTCTCATTCCAATATACTTGAGTTTGCTGTCTTGAAGAGTTGGCTATCTGCTTTTTATCGTGCTAAGTATGGACACCCTTTGGCTTCATATTGTGAACCCCTGCTAGTTGAAGGCCTCGAGGACAAGAAGGAAGATCAAGTCATTGATGCAAATGACTTCAGCATACCCATTGAGGTTCCCATTCAGGGTCCATCAGAAGAAATTCCTAATTCTGGATCTTCAAAGTTTCCTATGACTGCCTGCGACAAGATTTATCAGAAGAGGAAGCAGAAAAGTGTGGCTGAACTTATGGGAGAGAACGCCAAGCCCAAAGGTAAAAAGACAACTGAAGACGATTCTACACCTTCGTCTGTAGAAACATCTGAGAAGAAAAGGAAGAAGTCTGGGGAGAAAGCTAAAGGTCACACTGGCAGCTCGATGAGTGTTGATGAAAAAATTGGTAAGAGGGTCAACAAGAAGTCTGGTGACAGTGACTTGGTGAAAACAAAGAAACTTACTGTTTCAATTCCTGAGAGTGACGAAGTTGGCAACCAGCAAGACATGAATGCGGGCCCTTTATCAAGGGAAAGAAAGAAGAGCAAGTATTTGTCACCTCCTTATACAAGCCCTAAGTGGAATGCAGGAAAATCAAGCTTTAAGAGAGAAATGGCAATAGAATCACAGAAATTTTCTGATATTTCCAAGATTGGTGAGAGGATGACAAAGGCTGCTCGTCTTCTTTTGTCTTCTCCTGATTCAAATGGGAATGAGGCCTTCAAGGATGACGTTGACAAGAGTTCTGGGATCAATAAGCAAAGCTCTAGGACTTTTGATACCATGGCTATCAATTCATCTGTGGATGAAGTTTTGTCCGAGGTTCAGTCTACTGCTCTAAACCCTCTTTTATTGAGGAATGGATCTCTTGAGAAGGTCAGAGGTTTCATTTCCACTTTCAGAAACTCGCTATATTTTGATGGATCAAACTACAAGCAGTATCACCAAGTGGAAACAGGAAAGAAGAGAAAATCCGTGGGATCAGGAAATCTAATTTCCCAGAGTGATACTGAATCACCAGACTCAGTTCAATCAAAGAAGAGGAAGACAAATTATGCAAAATCAGAAGTTACCAAACTCAAAAAAGAATCTGGTCCTTCTAGTCAGGGAAAAGAGGATGAGGATGATGGTAGAGAAGCTTCATCTGTGATTCTGTTGGTGGCATTTTTAACTGGTTTTTCTTTGCCACCCGAAGATGAAATCATTCGAATATATAACAAGTTTGGAGAACTGAATGAAGAGGAAACAAAAGTGCTACGTGATTCGAACTCTGTTCGAATTGTCTACAGGCGTGGTGCAGATGCTGCACAGGCCTTTAAAGAATCGGTAAGGCAAAGTCCTTTTGGTGCTGCTAATGTGAACTTTACGCTCAGCTATTCCTCTAAATCTGAGAGTCCACTATCCTCGCTAAAAGCTCGTAAGGGGAAGTCACAGGTACAACTAATCAAGCAGAAGCTGAAAGGGATGGCATCAATATTGGACAAGTGCAAGGGTAAGATTACAAGCGAGGAGAAATCAGAGTTGGAGAATGAGATAAAAGGCTTGCTGGAGAAGGTAAGTGCAGTGACTTCAACAAACCCATAGGAGATCCCCTGAAGCTGGTTGCTTCAATTTGATGTGTTCTCCTTTTGTTGATAGTGTTAGTATATTGTCCAGCTTATGTTGATTAGGATACTGAATGCACTTGTATTAGGTTCGTGTATGAAGTAGGAGCATAGGATGCTAGCTCTGTACAATTGATTTGCTCAAGTTACTATAAAGTTGCAATTACTTTGATTAGTTTTTGTTAAGAGTTAGCTGAATCTGCAGCCATCCCTTCACCAACCAAAACTAAAAGGGAAGTGAATGCGTTTGTGTTTTGCATTTATGAATATTCTTGTCAATGTGTAGTCGTCAAAAGATCCTGAACTGCACTTATAGAGATAGTAGCTTGATTGCTTGTTGAATGCAATACACTCGTTTTTCTGAGTCTATTATTTGCACATTCAGAGTTAAATCATACTGATTTTGGCTTGTTTTTGGATACAATAGCCTTGTGAACTTTATACTTGTCACGTAACTGCAGAAGTTTAGTCTCTATATCAAAGTCAGAGTGCACACATTTTTATATATATTTTTTTAATGAATCATCAAGAATATACCTTCTGGGTGCCAATGAATGTCTGTGATAAGCCAAGAACAGTCTTGAAGTTGTGCTAACCATAATATCAAAGCACAGATAGTGAAGAAAGGCATACATCAATTACAATTAGAGGGAGTCAAGAGTTCATTCAGTAAGTTTGGCATAATAATGGCTCATAATCTTTGCCAAACATTGATTGGAGCTATAAGGCTGTAAACAAGCTATGTAACTCTAGATTTGGATACCACCCCAGTTAAAATTAACAAGCTATCTGACATTTTAGAAAAGAAATATTTCAGGATTTGCAGAAAATGAATTGTAGTAGGTTTCAAAACATGTTTGAAGAATATTTATCACTACTATTATTTCCGTTATTGAAGTTCCAGAACTATAATTGTTGTTGTAATGTATAGTATTACCATTTCGAATTAACTATGTTTTTTGGATTATTTATTTTTTTACAATTGTTTACAAGGGATTAAGGAAAGTTGAGTAGAACCAAAATGATTAGAGCGCTTAATTATTCAATTTCATGGCATTTACTATTTTGGATTAATTATTGGGTTGTCCTTACAATGACATTATATATCAAGAACAAACATGAAAATACAAAGAAAAGAAGAATGATCTGGAAAAAATAAAAATAAAATAAAACAAACTTTATCCTGATAAAAACACAATTTGTTATTAGGATTCTCTTGTCTCTCCGTGCTTAAATAAAAAAACAATTTTAGCACTAATAATGTAAGAGGGCCACACGTCTGCTATAATACTATGAGTCAAGATTTGTTATTATATTAATTGATTGGGTTGGTAGCTAGGTGCAATCCATTGCCAATAGATTTACAATTTTTAATTATATTGATTGAAAATTCTGTAGAGATTAATGTTGCTATATGATATCTATTCCACATTTTAATGTTGTCAATTACGAGTTTGGGCCTCTTTTGTGGAATTAGGTGAAAAAAAGGAGGCCCTTTTGCCACATCTTAGTGTGGTTCTTTTTCGAAGTTATTTGTTGTTTCTCATTCTAGTAGTAATTTACGTTTCTCATTCCAGTAACTTCTAGACATTGTTATCTAAACTTTATGTTTATTTCATGACGTCTAATCCGAAAATTATTCTAAATTTGAGTATTTTAATTTAAAAATTACAATTTATTTCTTAACGAATCAACAACATAGGTCGTAGAAAGGTGTCTCATATCATAAACATAATCATGTTGTGCAACTGTTCCAGCCCCCACCCTTGGGCCCAATCAATACATATCTAATTTTTTACATTAAGTTGATGCTAATAAGCAAACTGGGGAATCATTAAGCAAATATGGAGAAGAAACTTCCCTTCATTTTAAAAATAGAAACTAGTATTTAAGAACAAAACAAAGATAGGTCATCTTTAAAAAGGTAAAATTTATGTATATGATTTAAATAGATAGCTTTATTATACCTCATCTTTTTCTAATATAATCAAAAGAAAACTTTAGATATAAAGAACAAGGTAACAAAATAGCACTGTGATAAAAAAAAAAAAAAAAAACATACAATAAACTGTACAATTCACAAATACAAGATACAAATTGGTGGTTTTTTAAAGTTCAAAACCCCCCAAAATATTCTATTTCTAATAATACTGATCCTGCTATATTGCTCTTTTTCCCTTTCACTGTTCATGATTCTTCCATTTATGAACAATGCTGTAGACATCGGAGATACGACGGAGTCACAGGTTCGAGCTTTGAAAATAAAGATGTTTTTTCCAATCGCAAATTTCAAACACAGGATGTTTGAAGAAATGAAAAAAAAAAAGTTACCCAGTATTACCTTGAGAAGGGATTCCAGTGTAAGAAACTCTGCCAAATCCCAAATGACCAACTTGTTCATACAAATCTAACCAAAATTGTTCTACATCAAACTTAGCACTAGTATTGTTTTTGTCTTCTTCCCCAATTACAATTCCCAATGATTTCTTCAAATTTCCTGTAACGATTTCTTCATCTTTAACTGATCTTGTTGAAACTCTTCCATCTATACTGTCCAATTCATACGTAACGCAGTCACGGTAACTGTAACTCTTCTCCATTTCCTCCTCCTTCTTCTTATTCTGAATCATCTTCTTCTTATTATTATTATTATTCTTTTTCTTCTTTTTTTCCGATTTTTTACTTTTCCCCAAATATTTTCTCCCCATCGTCCACGGGATCCTGAAAAACGCCAGTGTTAAAATATCAATCATGGCGCAGGGGCAGCAACATAATGCAACGCAATCGGCTACAACTCCAGCTGTACATGACTTGCACGATTTCCCCGTACATTCAATCGGGTCGCCGTCGCCGTCGTCGTCGACGGCAGTCATGTGGCGGTGGTTTTTCGCGGCGGTTATTGAGCAGTTTTTTGAAGGAGTACTGGTACTACTCATCACGTTTCCAGTACTCTTGTTACGTGCAACTGCTACCGGAGATGCAGGGTAAATATCTTCCATATTTCTTTTAATTTCATTCATGAAAATTACAAAAATATCAAATGATGATTAACAGTTACTTTTTAAAAAAAAATTAAAAAGTATAGATACATAAAAGTTTTGTAAAAATGTAGATATAATATATACACATATATTTTTTATATATATGCATATAAAAATAGTATTTGTAAAGAAAATAAAAAGAGTGAGGGGAGAATCAGTTTAATAGGGAATTTGGTATGCTGTGAGTTTGAGAGCGTCTTTGACTCTTTTAAAGGTACCAATAAATAGTGCTCCCTCGTTTCTAACTATTTTTAAATTTCAAGACCAATGGGAGAGCCAATATTTTTTAATTAGGAAGTTTGAAAAATAAATAAATATAAATTATTTAAAAATAAATCATAAAAGATTTATTATATATACATAAAAATATTTATGATATTGCATTTTAATCATGTATTGTAATATTTTGCCAACGATAGTTCGGATGAACCTCAAGTTTTACCTGCTTTTCCCTATATATAGTTTGGACATTATTTTAACAACAATAATATATCAAGTGAAATCTCATAAAGCACTATGAAAACTTTATCACTATTTCTTTGAGATAAAGAAATTGTTTTTGAAATTTAATGATTTAAAATAATGCTCGGACGTATTTGTATTTTTCTAGTAAACATAAACTTTTCAAACTTTTACAAAATCTTATCAAATAAATAAATCATAGTTTACAAATACGATATTTATATTCTCTTAATAAATAAATATTTATGACAATATTTTATTATAATTTTTTTAATAAAAAATCACCAGTCAAACAATAATAATAAATTCACTATTTCTTTAATATAATCGTGTATGCTTGATCAATAGAAATAACTTTTTTTATATCACCATGTTATAAAAAAAAAAATTATTAGTAATGAATTACTATGATATTATCATTATAATAGTTAAAAGATGACCTGCCGATGATGTAAAAGAGTGATACTGACATGTCTATTACCTAAAACTTAACCTTTAAATATTCATAATTTAGGTTTGACGTAATAATTCCTTTCTTTTCTAACTACTATTTTACTGACCCTTTCCGTCATCACTAATATCCTTATACAAGTCAAATTCATATTTTAATTATAATCTTTGGATTGCTTCCAAATATCTTTAACTTTGATCTGATATTTGTTATCAAATTACCTTTTAATCATTATATTTGACACTTTTTTACTATCACTAAAATATATTACTTTCTCCGTTTAAAAAAGAATAACCTAAATTTGAATTGAAACAAAATTTAAGAAAAAAAAATCAATTCAAAATGTCCTTTAATATTGTGGTCTTAAACATGACGTGTGAAAAGTTAAAGTCAAAGTGTTGCAAAAAAAAAAAGAGATCATTCTTTTTGAAACAGATAAAAAAGAAAATAAAGATATTCTTTTTTAAACGAAAAAAATATAAATTTTATATCAGATTAAATATCGAAATAGAAAATCAAAGTACCAAAAGCAAACTATACTAATAAATATTTTTAGCCATATAATTTATATATTCTTTTGATTCCAGAGGGCAAAGAGATGTATCTAGAACGGACAAGGTGAAAAAAAAAACCCCAAAAAAGAAACACAGGGAAAAAATTTACTGCTCAGTTTGACTGCCTGAGAACTCAACCATATTCTCTATGAAACATGGTGAAAAATCATTTCACTATTACAATTTAACCACTTTGGGCAACCCCACCCCCCACCCCCACAAAAAGACTTCTTTCTAGTTTCTAGTTTCTAGAGTGCAATGAGTAGAAAACAAATGGAATATCTTAAAAGTAGTTAAAGATTTGGCCTTCAAAAGGGGCTACTTAGTTAATTCTGGTGTTAAATTTTATATTTAAAAGATATATATTTAAAATAGAATATTTTTAAAAAATGTTATGTCTTTACTACTAGTAATGATGTTCATTTGAATGAATAAATTTTGAGTTTAAACCCTAAATAGCACAACATATTCTCATTTAATTTTGACATTCACCTATTATTATTTTTGGATATTCTTAAATTAAAAATTTACTCTACTATTGATTCATGCATTTTTTAACAGATCTTTATAGATATAATATTAAAAAATTTCAACGAAGCATTATCATAGACACCCTTCATATAGGGTGCAACCTTTTTCCTACAACCATTCAAGGGATATATTCGAAATCGAGACATAATGTAATTCGAAATTAAAATATTGAGTGATGTATTGAAACAGAGATGCAATATTGATGTATTTGAAACACGATATACCGGAGCATTAAGTGATGTATTCAAAATTAAAACGTGATATATCTCCGCCAAATTTAAGAGCACATGTAGTATATCATTGGTTTAAACATGATGAAGTGACAAACAAACTTGTAAACACCAAACAGATGTAAGCACCTGATTTGAATAAGTTCATTTTTACAGTGTTGTTGGTGGGGATAAAGAAAAGTAGTGACAATAATGAAAAACAAAAGATAGCTTAGAAAGGGAATGTAAGAGAAGTGACAATATAGACAGAGACCCTTCAAGCAGAATCTAAGTTAGTGAAACTTGTTCTTCTTCCACTGGCATTGTCGTAAATTACATTCCCCTTTTATTTCATGTCTTTAATTTTTATCCAACATATATATGTTAGGTTATCCCACATCGGAAGTGGAAGGGGCTGATGGTCAATTTATAAGTGTGAGGGAAAGCCTTAACCTTTGAGCTAGCTTTTGGGTTGAGAAGGCCCAAGACCACCCAACAATGGTATCAGAGCCCAGGTTGTCAACAAGTCTCAGCCCACCGGGAGGAACTGGGTTGTCGCTCTCTCCAGCCCAAGGCCCGATGTGTGAAGGGGGAGATTGTTAGGTTATCCCACATCGGAAGTGGAAGGGGCTGATGGTCAATTTATAAGTGTGAGGGAAAGCCTTAACCTTTGAGCTAGCTTTTGGGTTGAGAAAGCCCAAGACCACCCAACAATATAATCTTTTCTTTTCTCTTCTTCTCTGCATTGAATTGTCAGTAGACAATACCATACTACTATAGTACTATCACTACTCCCATCACCTGTCACTTCCCTTATAATTTCTCAAATGTTATTAGCAATGATCGATGTTCAGCTATCATGTACACTCGACTATTTACTAGATACTTGTTATTTTTCACAAACATAAGTTTTGAGTAAGGATGTGAATACTTGCGCGATAATAACCTAAATTACATATGTTTTAGATAAAATTCATTATTTGATATGGTATTTATTTACGAAAAGGAAGTTGAATAAATATGTTCTTTAACTTGGCTTCAAATCACATTTATGCCCTTCAATTTTGGATGTGCACAAAAAGACACTCAAACTTGTATAAAGTTGAATAAATAGACACACATGTCATTTTTGTCATATATCTATTGTGTCATGTAGGACTCATGTGTTTATTTGTTTAAAAGTTGAATAGTTAAAGTGTTTGTTTGTGCATTATGAAAGTTGGAGGTCAAAACTAAAAATTGAAGCTAAGTTTAGGGTCCAATATATGTATTATCCCTAAAATAAAATACAATTCGAGAGAGGGAGCAACAATTGACCTCCGACAATAGGTAGATGGGGTGGGCTACGATGAATACAGTGAAGTCAATCCTTATTCCGCACTCCCTCTCATTGGCCTGAAACATATATAAATCATGAATTCTTCAGAGCGGACCGGCTTTAAACGTCTTTTCCCCTCCTGTTCAAGGCACCTTTGTATATAATTATTATGTACAATTATATACGTATCGAACTTTTAAAAGTTTATATTCTTTATAAGAGATCTCCGTTTTTTCTTATGAATAATGTTAAATCTTTATCTTCTTTATAAGAGATCTTCGTTTTTTCTTATAAATGATCTTATGTATAAGCAAATTATGAAAGGGAATAAGATTCAATTTCCTCCATAAAGTAAATACTAAGTACTTAATAGTGTATATTACTACCGCTAAAATTTAATCAATATAAATATAGACTAGACTAAGTAGTTACTATTAGCTAATTATTCAGAGTCCTTCCAGAAACATACGTGGGAGAAGGTCATGCTGATAACAAAGCGTGTTTGTCTCTTCTGGGAGCGTTTCTAAAATTAAAACGATAGAATTCAGTAGCTTTAATTTACTAATATTAAATTTATTTTGTATATGTAAATTATAGCTAAATTCTTAAATTGAAAATTAATAAATATAATATTAAAATTTTAAATTTATAAACTTCAAATCTCCAATGTTATTACTGATATCTGTATTGGACAACTCCATCTCTATGTCCTAAGCACAGTAAGTTTAGATCGAGGAACATTTTTTTTCTTTATTTCTTTCTATATCGTACGTAGGTTGGCATCGAGTAAAAATGTTTCTTTAAATTTTGAAACAAGTTCTCAAGTTTAATTTATATATTTGTATAATAGGTGCCTTAATTAATTGAGATTTTCTTTCAAAATAACAAATATAATAGACATAACTAATAAGGTTCTATAGCTATGTTTTTTAATCGAACTTTATATAAAGACATAGTTTTGTTTGTTATGGAAGTTGCGGTTTGTATATTTCGATTGAGAATATAAAAATATGATAAATATATATTTAAGAATTTTTCAGAACTCTATTTGTATATTTCGCTTGCCCATATATACAAAAATGGTCGGCTATTATGATCTTTTCATAAATTGTATATAAATAGCTAAGCATGTATAAAGTTCTGAATTTATACAATCAAAAATCGGATTATACAAATTTTGAATCTATACACATCAGATAAATCGCAAGAATTGAAAAAACCATAGTCACTAATTACAACTTTATTAAACTATAGCTATAATACCTAAATATTTACCGTATCCGTAATTTTTCTTAGTAGTTTGTATGAGTGATTAATTAGGTCAAGATCCTCACCTAATATCACTAAATTAAATTGTATGATCACGAGGTGAGATCAGTGAATAGACATAATTAAAATACAAAAATTCTACTCCCAATGTGTAGTGTAGAGATTCCACATGTGATGTTTCCCAGATCCGACTACTTCTTAAAAAAATTATATTCTTAATATTCAACATGGATCCTAAAGTTCATAAATTTCTTACTCAAGTCATATATATGTATATACAATAATATTTTCAGTATATATAATATATTCTCTTCCAATATTTTCATCAAGTCATATATATTTATAGATAATTTTAAAAAGTAAAAATATATCATCAATAAATCATAATTAAGTGCTAAAATCTACTTGTATTCCATCATTATATTAACGTGGTATAAATCGTATATGAAAAAAAATTACTAGTTATTTTGATGCAAAGGCATAAATACTAATGATTTTTTTTTCTATCTATTCGAATTCCAAGTTATAGTATATAAAGTTACTTAAACTCATCATCTATGTTGAGAAGATATCTAATAAAATTAATTAAGGTACAAATAAATTGATTTGCTCAGACACCACATTAAATATATATACTTTAAATAGATATAAGCAATTAATTTTGCAAGTCCAATTAAGTATTTGACTGTCAGTACAAAGATATAAAACGAATATTGAAGAAATCAAAATTATTAAAGTTACTACGAACTTTAGATTAACTTTCACGTGAAATTGCTATTATTGACTGTTAAAAAAGCTGTACACTCAACAAATGTAGTATTAAAAACAAATTATAAGGGTTAACTTATATTTGATATTTTTCAAAAGCTATTCTACTAAAGATAGAATTTTTTGTCGAAGCATATAAAAGATATTAATTAAAGAAGAATACAGTTGTTTTTCCTCTTTCAATTGGTTTATTTATGTAGTAAAAAAAGCAAATGGGGTTTTATAAAGGGCCAGGTGCTTTTCAAAATCAGAATATTTTTTAAAACAAAAATACACAAAAAAGGCTACAAGTCAAGAAGATAATAAGTTGATGGATTGCACGATATATAGTTGTTAACAAATACTTAATAGTTTCAAAATAATAATCTTTTATAAAGCAAAATTGTATGGTCATTTGTGGATATGTGATGGCCAACTTATAAATAAAAATAAGGAAATTAAATAGCTATCACGCCTTAAATATCTTAATTCTTAGTGATTTAAAATCTATAACCTTAAAGGTTGGAAGTGAAAAATGCTTCTTATTCAAATAATTTCTTCTTGTTAATTTTATCACAAATCAAATTTTACCTAGTTGAATTTTTTTTTGAAAGAATACAATATTACAATCATATATTTACTCACCACACAATATTTTTGCGTAAACAATTTAATCTCAGCAAATAAGATACGTGTTATTCCCTTTATCTATATATTTCGGGTAAATGATATAATTTATGTGACACAATTTTAATAGTGTGTGGACGAAGCTTAGATTTGAATCATGTGTTTAAAATAAGTGTTAGACATTTTGCTCGAATAAATATACTTTTTTCAAGTTAATTCTTACAACTGGAAACTTACATTGGAATCATTTTTCTCCCACCAGCATCATATAATATTTTTCTATTTTGATGAAGAATCCAAACACATGAATACATTGATAAAACCATGGTCCATGCATATGAAAAATGGGAAAGAAGACAAATAAACAGGAATTTGAATTTTAGAAAACATAAAATATTGAGTTTATAGGTTAATATAATTTTAAATATAAATAAAAAATCTAAGTTAAAATTACTGAAATCATAGGTAAAATTATTGGGAATGCTGCTACAAATATCTGCAATGGTAGTTTATGGAACTTGGTTACAAATAGTATAATATAGTGTATATATATATGTCTCTATAGCATTGAAGTTTGAACAAATATTAAAGTTCCAGTTTATTAAATGTAGAATACAGCTAAGCATCTTTCTGATCAGTTATAATATAGCAATATAATATCTGCTTATGTGCAGAGTTTGTTATAATATATTAGACCATTCCTCACCCCAAGAACTTGGCTTCTTTCTCTTTTAACCAAAATGAGAAAATGAGCAATAGACTTTCGTGACGTATTGATTGGGTTGATTTTTTATTTGATCAAATGTTTTGAGTTTGAATTCGTAGAAAAATGATCTATAGAGAGAGTCTCCTTTCAAATAGGGCTCTGTGCAATACGAATTTAAATTAATCAGACTTTAATATGAATATCTAACATTTAATAAAAAATATTGATTCAAAAATTAATGGCCACTCAAATCGCCAAAATCTTATTGATTTGATACAATATAATTTTGAATTTGAATAATTCTTAGGTTGCACAACATAACTTTTTCTTAGTTGGGCGTGTTATATCCAAGCTGAGCTAATTTTAGGCTAGTTAATTTAAGTCTGACATATTTTAACTCAATTCAAATTTAGTCTAATTTGTTCATTTAATTTCTTTTATTGAAATTCAATTAATTACGGCATGAGTTTAAATTTGGCCTACTGTACATAATTGTATTCATGTGAATGTATTGCCTTGAAATAACTTTAAACCTACGACCAAAGAAGTTAAGTCAAGTTTGAAGTAATTTCGAAGTGAGTAATTATGCAAAATAAAATTAAAAAAGTGATTACCAATTAAATAATGGATTATCGTGAGAGTCTTACAAAATAATCTACACTGGATATTTTCTTAAGAATAACCCTTATTTGGCATGGTATTTAATTTTTTCCATTCAATATTTTATGTAATTAAATATAATTAAAAAAGTAGTTTATCATTCAAAAAACAACGTACGATAGAAATTTATATTTTTGTATCACAATATAACACAACTTATCTCTACTAGGACAAAACAAGTTTTGTCGTTGATTTTTATTGAACTTAGCTCCTATAAAATTTATAAAAATAGAGATATAAGCTCAACTTTAGAACGTTATGCACTAAGAATCATATCTACAAATCATATCTTACGCGATATAATTTAACTCCTAATACTCATGTCGATAGAAGCATTAATTTAAGTTCAGAATCCACAAATAATACCTAAGTTCTCTACTTTTCTGCTGGATAACACAAAAGTTGTGTAAACTTGTATCTTTTGAATTAAATACTACACAAACTTATGTCGCACAAAAATACTTTATCCCAGAACTTATCATTTAACGAGCCACAAAATTAAAAGTTTAAACCCACCAATTTAAAGGAGCAATAAGTGTGGGCCCATAAGGCAAAAGTGAAATGAATTGGGCTTATAGTGGCCTATTGGGCTGCACGGCCCATAAGGAAAGTGAAAACCCTATTGCTTTACTGGTTCTTGTATAAGTACCCTCTCCATCTTCTTCTTCTTCATTGTGGGCAAGTATTGCTGCATTTAGTTCTTCACTGCAACAACTAAGTTTTTAGTTTTTTGTTTCTTTCATTTATATTTTGTGGGCTTTGATGATGGTGCTTTTTTATTTCTGACACCTCTTGTATGAGAAGAGCCTTCAAAAAGCTCTTCGCTGAGCAAATTAAGCAAACTATCTGAGCCTTTTTTCATATCCCCAATTCCCTTTTCCCTCTTTTCTATTTTGTGTATGTATTGAGTGGAAATTCAGGCAGCCCCCTTTTCTTCCTATAAAAGGATATGGAATGGGAGGTGTTAATCTGCTCGTAAATTAAAATTGCTTTTGCTCTTCAGATTTGCTGAGATTTTAACTAATCTCTGAAGCTGGTCTAGTAAGCTTTAGTACATTTTTTTACATCATTTTAAATCAATTTGACATTTTTCTAGATTTGTGGTTTAATCCAATAGACAACATAATTGATTGTTTTTTGAATTTGGAAGATAACAACTCAACCCCACTTCAAATATTCTATATATCCCAACCTTTTTGTTTATTCAAACACTTGTTTGGCACTAAAAAAATTACTACTAGTGCGAACAAGAATGCTGATAGCCCAGCAGATATTGTCATTGTTGAAGTCTAAAAAATAGACCTAACAAAAGTGCATTATTGAATTTCACTATAAAAATAAATTTATTTATATCCATCATTTGAATTATTGGAATCCTTTTTAATGATTTTTACTGTTAATAAAGCTCATGCTGCACATGATAATTATTAAAGTTGAAAGGTAGCCAGCTTGTTCGAAGGCGAAGTCGTTAGTACGCCACTAGGGTAATTATCAATCTAGTAATTATTTTATCTAGTAATTATAATGATCTGTTTGATTGACATATGCCACAACCTAATTACTTATTTAAATTTCATATACTAGATAAATAAGAAATTTTTTAAATTACTTAAAATTAAATATTTAAGATCTATATATTTTTTATAATATATTAATTATTAAAATATTTCTTAAACTATTATTCCGAAGAGAATACTTATTTTATGTTTTTTTGTTAATAAATATATTTTGATTGAATCATGAATTTCTAACAATATTATGAAATGCGTGTTTGATAAAAAGATTATTATATAAATAAGATGTCATAAATTATTAAATGTTTGACAAAAATATAATCTATTAAGTCTAATTAAAAGGTGATGAATTATACATAAATTATAAATTCAACATAATATGCTTATATCAAATTTTCACGCATGCATAAATATAATTTATTTTTATTTTTAAAAAAATATAAGTCTATAACTTTACTTAACAATAAAATTATATTTTAATTCAAAAATGAAAATATTACTAAAGCTATGCTAATGAGAAAATAAGCATAATAGCATAAAGAAATAGATAAAGCAAAAACATTAGAGAAATTTAGCTAACTAGTCAAAAAAATCAACTTATCTAGTGATAATATCCATACTTTAATAATATTAGTAAACTTGTCAAAAATGTCATTATTTTAAAAAATAAATAATTATTCTGATATTATTAATATTTTCTCTCTCATCGATTACACATTTTCCTATATTTATGTAATTGGATAGATATTAATGTCATTTTAATTTTTTTTTTCTCTTTTCTTAAACTTATCAATTTCTCTCTCTTACTTTATTCCTAATCAAATCCCCAGATTTTTCTCTCTTTTCTTACTCTTCTTTTCAATTTCTCTCTTTAACATTCTTTCAAATCAATTTCACATATTTTCGATTCAATATATTAATATTTTCTATTATTCTCATTTGATTTCGTTGCAAGATTGATTTGAAGATTAACATTGATTTGGGTATTATGTTTTTCAGATTCTTTATTTATTTACTTACTGATTTTAGTGTTTTTTTTTAAAAAAAATTATTTTGTTGTTGTTCTTAAAACATTTTTTAGGGTTTGAGACTACATAATTCTCTCTTCAATAGACTTTTTCAAGAGAGTTACTAGAGGTATTGGACAAAATAATCAAAGTTCTTCCGATTTTCCATGATTTTTTTTTTTCACTCAAGAATTAAACAACAATGTAGGTTCCGCTTCTAAATCTGAGGATATACGACAGAAAAAAATGTCTGAATCCGTTGATGTGCAAAATCCCACACATATTCATAACCATGAAGTTGAAGAAGACCAATTTGTTGGAGAAGAGTTTTTTTTTTTTGCATGTTCTGTGTCTTCCATGTTTAGTTTAATTTGTTTAGTAATTTTTAAGATTAAAAAAAATCATGTTAAAATGCGTTTGGAAGTGTATATGAAATTTTTATTATGTTATAGTTAGTATTTATTTTTGTATTTCATATATTTATTGTACTTTGTGTTCTGTTTTTTTTTGTGTGTGTGTTAGTTATGTCAATGTAACATATTATACGTGTTTGATTGTGTATATTTCATAGTTTTGATGTTTTTTGTATTCATAGATTTAGAAGTGTATATTGAATTTTGTTGTTGTTTTAGTCAGTATGTATTTTTGTATTTCATTGTTTTATTGTATTTTGTATCCATAGATTTGAAATTGTATTTCATATAATTAATTCATTTTATATTCTGTTTTTTTATAGTTGTGTCAGCGTACCACAGTTAGTATTTATTTTTGTATTTCATAGTTTTATTGTTTTTTGTATTCATAAATTTGGAAGTATATATTGAATTTTGATACTGTTTTAGTCAGTATGTATTTTTACAATTAATAATTAAATTCATTCAAAAATTATGTTGCATTGTTTCTGAATTTGACATTTTTTTATAATTTGTATTTGTTCTAAAAGTATGTCAACTAGTTATGTATTTTATTTAAGAATGAGTACACCAAATATTTAATTATTTCTTTTCAATTTTATATTTCATTCACTTTTTCATCATACTAATTTTTTGTATTTTATATATTATTATACAAAATTATAAATAAAAACTAGAATAAATATAAATACAAATAAAATACATATTGAGATAAATACATACAAGATTTTTGAAGAAAAAAATATATGAAAATACAAATATATTTCTTAAATGACTATAGATAAATTCGGCATACATGTTGGAATGAATATAAATTAATAAAAAACTATAATAAAAATAAATAGAATATATTGTGGAATGAATATAATTTTAAAAAGGTAAAAATTCTGGAGAATTAAAAGAACAAAATTTAAATTTTATTTGAAAATGTAACTGATGAGAAAATTAAGGATCCTTACCTTTTTTTGAAATATTCTCTCCCTTGATTTTCTCCCTTTTGTTATTAAATAATTATATTCTTTAAATAAAAACAAATAATAAAAACATAAATAAAATATATAACAAACTAAAATTTGACATTTTTACTAAATATTGAAAGTATTGCTAATAAGCCCTCTTAAATACTAAAATATTGACATTTTAAAAAAATTCCCAAAACATTATATAGAATCACGTAAAATAAAGATGAGAATATTGGACCCATAAGGAAAGAGTGAAATGAATTGGGCTTATATAGTGGCCTATTGGGCTTTAGGGCCCATAAGGAAAGTGAAAACCCTAATGCCGTACTTGTTCTTGTATAAGTACCCTCTCCATCTTCTTCTTCATTGTGGGCAAATAGTGCTGCATTTAGTTCTTCACTGCAACAGCTAAGTTTCTAGTTTTTTTTGTTTCTTTCATTTATATTTTGTGGGCTTTGATGATGGTGCTTTTTTATTTCTGACACCTCTTGTATGAGAAGAGCCTTCAAAAAGCTCTTCGCTGAGCAAATTAAGCAAACTATCTGAGCCTTTTTTCGTATCCCCAATTCCCTTTTCTCTCTTTTCTATTTTGTTTATGTATTGAGTGGAAATTCAGGCAGCCCCCTTTTCTTCCTATAAAAGGATATGGAATGGGAGGTGTTAATCTGCTCGTAAATTAAAATTGCTGTTGCTCTTCAGATTTGCTGAGATTTTAACTAATCTCTGAAGCTGGTCTAGTAAGCTTTAGTACATTTTTTAATATCATTTAAAATCAATTTGACATTTTTCTAGATTTGTGGTTTAATCCAATAGACAACATAATTGATTTTTTTTTTTGAATTTGGAAGATAACAACTCAACCCCACTTCAAATATTTCTATAGTTTCTATATGTCCCAACCTTTTTGTTTATTCAAACACTTGTTTGGCACTAAAAAAGTTACTACTAGTGCGCCTCTTCTACCGTCAACTGAACAAAATTGCTGATAGCCCAGCAGATATTGTTTTTGTTGAAGTCTAAAAAATGGACCTAACAAAGTGCAATATTGAATTTCACTACAAAAATAAATTTGTTTATACCCATCATTTGAAATTCTTTTTTACTGTTAATAAAGCTCATGCTGCACATGTTAATTATTAAGGAGAAATCGTTAGTACGCCACTAGGGTTAAACGTGTTTAATGTTTTATCCAGTAATTACAATGATCTGTTTGATTGACATTTGCCACAACCTAATTACTTATTTAAATTTCATATACTAGATAAATAAGAAACTTTTAAATGACTTCAAATTAAATATTTAAGATCTATATATTCTTAAAAATATATTAATTTTTTACATATTTCTAACTAATATTATAAAAAAAATAATTATTTTATAAATATATTTAAATTGAAGTATGAAATTTCTACGAATATTATGAAATGCATTTTTGGTAAAAAGATTAATATATAAATAAGATGTCATAAATTATTTAATGTTTGACAAAAATATAATCTATTAAGTCTAATTAAAAAGTGATGGATTATATTAACTAAAACAAATGAAACTGAAAATAAAACATAAATTATAAATTCAAAATAATATGCTTATATCAAATTTATACATAGCACGTATAAATATGATTTATTTTTATTTTAAAAAAAAAGAAAATATAAGTCTATAGTTTTACTTAACAATAAATTATGTTTCAATTTAAAAATTAAAAAGATGAAAACAAGAAGAAAATGATATATAATAATATAAAATAAAAATAAAAACTTAAACTAATAGATGTAAAATATTTTTTATAAGTAATCAGCTACCAACAATCTTTGCTTGTGAATTGTAGAGTTTAATTATCTCAGCCAATACATGAATTATTTGCTGATCAAGTAATCTCTTTGTTCAACCAATTACACAAAATTTCTAATTACCAAGGTGTTTTTGGAAAGAGGCCCTTAGTGTTCTCACGAAATTCAATAATTCATTATTGTTAAAGAATTCAATCAATTTCTCCCAAAATAAAAGAAAGTAAACTATTATATAACAGCGTCACTTTTATTTTTACAATTTTGACATTACATGATTTTGACGAACATAAAGAGAATATATCATACTTGGACTCTTATGATGTTATACACAGAAGAAGAGGGGAAGAAGATTCGGTATTCACTATTCAGTATGTAAAATGAATTTATTGATGAAAACTAGATCTCGTTATGACATCTATGTATTGTAGACATTAAGCAGCAAAGCTTTGCATTTGACAATTTGACAATGTTTGAGGAATTAGTCCTCGAGTTTGATCTCATCGACCTAATATCTATTCCCGTCTCTCTTGCTAATTTTTCAAGTTCCTCTTCACTCCTAACAACTTGATCAAAGCTAATGTATCTGTTGTATGATATGTTCTTCATATCTTCAAACACCAATACATGTTCTACTGCTAATCTGTTAACGTCTACTGTCGCCAATACTCCGTTTCTAAACATTTCTTCAGCCCCTGAAGAAAATCACATACTAAGGTGTATAAGCTGAAAGTACGGAAATATTACTAATTAATTATATTTACGTAATTGGTAATCACCTTTAAGATAGGCAATGGTAGGAGTTGGATTTCTGCTGATAAATTCAGGACCAGTCACTAGACCAGGACATATAGTAGCTAGTTTGAATCCACTCTCCCTAGCGATGTTACAAGCTACTCTTTCTGCCTTTAGCTTACCCAGAGCATACCATAGCTGCAAATTTTTGTTCAAGTATAACATTATTTAATATCCAGAAAAGTTTTAAACGTGTTATTGTTTTCCTTTAGTTAGTAAGAAAATAGACTTCATTGAAATAACAGCACTAAGTTAGTGCTAATTATGTACATTAAAATAAAGGGGGGAAATCCCTTTTTATTCTTGCAACTTGCAAGAAGCTGATAAGGTCTATTATAAGCTTTTAATGGGTTGTTTAGTTTCAGTCTAGTGGAGAACTAGTGGTTGCTTCGTAGTTATCTTAACATTTTTAAGTTCAATGGACTAACCATGTAGAAATGATGATAATTGAAAAAGAATTAGAGCTATCTTTACAATGATTACTGATTGGCAAAGTTATAACTTGTTTTAATCATGAACTGTACTTTTTCAATGGGCTACTACAATTCTTTCTTTTTCAAATTAGTATTTTGTATTTGTAATCCATTGCCGCTATCTATAAGAGCTCACGTTGGGTCGGCTCACTAAATGTATGATATTCTACTACCACTCCCTATCGAAAGTTTTTCTACTGCTCAAATTTGAAACATTTGATTAAGGACAGATGAATATCAATCAACTTATTAGGACCATACCCTACAGTTGTCTTATTTACTATTTTAAGCATGTGTGATATTGAAGTCTTTTTGTGGGGGTAGGTAGAGAATGCCAAATAAAATAACTTAATACCTTCTTGTCTGTGCAGAGAGACTCGTCACTCCAGCAATCATGATCAATTGTTGTTGAAGAGTTAATATCTTGCCATACACAGGCTACAAGAGAGGATGTGAGCACGCAATTTCTGACCGAAGGTGTTATTGCACATGCCTGACTCACATTCTTAGTTACCAACACTTCTACTTCAACCATTGATTTCTACATAAAAGAATAACAATCAAATCCAAAATAAACGCAAGGACCATATAACTAAGTAGCAGAAAGGCAAGTGCTTAACAAATGACTAAAATATCAGACAATGGTTCATTTTGTCTTGGTAGCATAGCTAATTAAAATCGCTACCAAAAGCGCCAATAAAGTCAATAATTAATGAGACTTCTACACTATACTTAATAGGAAATTAGGAATGTTGGCCATATTTGACCAGACTACTGGTGTTGGAATGGGCCACATATGAAATGGCTGACATTTTTTCTAGAAGAAGTAGTGTACATCGAAATTGACATGGACATGGTGCGAGTGTGGGACATAAAGCTTTCAATATAGCCTATACTGACGCACTCAGGCTCCGTCAATCATAATAATCAGAATAATATATTAAAAAAATAAAAATCAATTTAAAATGGTGAAAAATAATAATTTCCTCAAAAATTAAGTATTACTTTTGAATTACTTATACATCTAAGGTCAACATCTCTCTATATTGTTTTGAATAACGAATCTACTCAGTACTCACTCCTTATTACTAATATACATCTCATTATGTTTATACTGCGTTAAAATATTTTTTCAAACTAATAAATTTATGTCAGTGCGGGTAAGTATTTACCTTCGGAGGGAATAGTAATTTTTCCTTCATTAGAAGAGTTAATGGAAAAAAAGATTTGCAATGTGCGCTGAAATTTAGCAGTGTGATTGAAATTGTGATCTCTTCTCTAACAAACTGTACCGAACTCTTCTACTCAATTTTGATTGTTACAATTAAAATAAAATCATAAGAAATGCGTTTCCCTGTTTTCTGGTGTCATAAACTGTGTGGGAAGACTTACTGAATATCCAGATAGGCCAGCAGGGTCCACGAAGGCAGCAGTGTGGAAGACACCACGACAACCACTGAATGCCTGCGATAGGCTTTCGATATCATTCAGCCTCGCCATTACTGCCTCTACAGTGTTCATCGACTGTCTCATTTCTCCAGAAATTTCCATCTCTCTTAGCT
Source organism: Solanum chilense (assembly GCA_032847665.1). Taxonomy (NCBI): domain Eukaryota; kingdom Viridiplantae; phylum Streptophyta; class Magnoliopsida; order Solanales; family Solanaceae; genus Solanum; species Solanum chilense. Next base: position 52,997,593 of record CM064964.1, read on the forward strand.
TTTCCAGATCCTCTGCACTTATAGCATATTAGGAATTATGTCGATTTGAGTTTAAACAGAGTAGGCGAAGTCACCAATGGATGAACTTATTATATAGCATTCCAAAACACGAAATCAAACCACCATACGAATTGTAAAAACCAAGATCAAATCAGTAAGAAAATGGAAATTAAAACCGGAAATCATCCGGTTCCATTAAAAACCATACGAATTGTGACAAGCGTTGATGGCTGAAGCATACCAGAAATCAATTGCCAAATACACACTATCTTTGCTTTTCTCCGGTAATTTAGAAGGACTAAAAATACTTATAAGAGAAGAAATGTCACCTTGTTTTTCCACGATGACTCGTACAGAGTAGCCACGGAGTAAGAGTTGATTGACGATGGCGATACCAAGGAAGGATACGCCACTGGTGACGCACACCTTCTTCTCTTCAAGCTCACGGTTGTGTCGATTTGTAGCAGGCAATTGCCCTGGGTTTTGGATTTCATCGCCGGCCTTTGTCCGGTGCACCGCCGCGTTAGATAGCAGCATCCGGCGAAACTCCTCGATCTCAATCCTCTTGCTCTCATCAGGGCACACAATTCCCATGGTTGTAATTTGTATCTTTAGCTTAGCTTAAGATATTAACCTCTTATATATATTCTCCTTGTTTTGGATAGACTATTAGAATTTTAAATTTATAGACTATGAACATTAATTTTATTAGATTATTATTAGATTTGAAATTTAATCATAATTTAACTTCTGAGTTCTTATATATATATTTGTAGTTTTCACTATTTTATAATTTGATAAAAGTTTAAAATTTAATAATTTTAAATTAAAAATATATTAAATATTCATTATGAGCGGGTCTATTTTATTTTCTTTTTCTGGCTTTAGGCTGTATTTGTCATGCATAAAGCACCTTTAACAATGTTTTGACACAAAGGTTTGCTTTTAAGTCAGCCAATTTTATTGTTACTAATTCAGATTTTATTATGATTATTATTATTATTATTATTATTTTATTTTTATTATTTTTATTATTATTATTATTATTATTATTAATATTACTATTATTATTATTATAATTATAAAAACTTGTAATGATAAAGAAATATGTGAATGATAGGAAATATTATTACTTATGGATGTAAAATATAAATTAGTTTTGTTTTAATATTTTTAATTATAAAAATCTTAAATTAATCAACTTTTTATCATGTTAACAGTTTTAAGAGTATTTTAGATATTTTGATTAAAAAAGTGTTTACCAACATTTATTTGCCAAACACATCAACAATTTTTTTCAACTAAAGTACTTTTATCCGAACACATAACTATTTATTTTAAAAATAAATTTTAACATTTTTAAAAGTACTTTTTAAATATTTTTTTTTAAACTCATTCAAATGGGCTCTTAGTATAAATATTATGTAAATAAAAATGGAGAGAATAGCAATTTGTTTCTTATCTTGTCTCCACGCATATATTTACGACGTATTGATACAAAGAAGCATAAAAATAAATAAGCTCTATGTGTCTCTATCTACCCAATCAACGTTTCTCTATTCTATTTTCTATCCTTTTCTCTTTTTGTCATTTCAACGAGGAATTTGAGTTCTTTGCCCCCCTAAAATAAATAACAAATATCAACTACTTTCACTATTTCATATTAATTGAACTTATGATGCATTGCACATTTATTAAAATAAATATTTAATTATATAATTTAAATGACACTTTTCATTATTTTTTGTAGAATTATAAATATAAATAACTTTGTAAGTGATATAATTAATTTTCTTGAAAATATAAAATTTTATTTAAAGAAATGATAGATAAAAATATATTTTAGACATTTATATTGATCCTTAAAGGAAAAAAATTACGCGGTTAAGCAAATTTATAATGCTTAATCACTCATCATAGTTATAGTTTGTTATAATTATCACTCATGACTAACATTATATATTAATTATGTGCCTGACTTCAAGTTTGTATAATTAGTCATATTTATATATGTATAATTCACCTTAATATACAAATATATATGTATAATATACAATTATTTAATCAATATACATATATAATTCACTTCTCTCCTACTCTCCTCCCCATCCCGCTCGCCTCGCTCCTCCCTCTCTTAATCTCACTCGCCTCTCTCCTCTCTCTCCAAATCTAGCTTGCTTTTTATGCAAATGCATATGTATAGTATACATTATCTAACCATATACATATATAATTCAACTCTCTCCCACTCTCTGCCCTCTCTCGCTCATCCCTCTCCCAATATCAATCGTCTCTCTCTTCCCTCTCTCAATATACTCGCCTCTCTCCATTCTCTCCCAAACTAGCTTTTCATATAAATACATATGTATAATTTACAATTATCTAACCAATATACATATACACTTCAGCTCTCTCCCAACTTTTCCCCCCTCTCACGTCTCTCTCCCAGTTTCGCTCGCCTCTCTCGTCCCTATAACAGACTAGAAAAGTTGTTTAAGGCAATAAATAGCGAGGGCTTTACATTGCTAGAATGACGTAGAAGTAATGCTTATGTATCATGGGTGTATCTAGGATATATATATATATATAAGAAAATATTGAAATATACGTTTTATGTTTTCTTTATTTTTTAGTGTAAAATTTGGTGCAATAAATTAAATTGACTACAAAAACTATAATATTTACACTAAATTTGATATAATATTTGAATTGAAGTTGTCATGTCTTAGCATTATATTTTTGTGAGAACTTCATACAATGTGTGGCAAAATTTTCATTTGTAAGGCAATTTTCCATAATATGTCCAAATTATTTTTGAAAAAATTTTATAAGAAGAAACAATTAAGTTTTCTAATTTATATACGTATAATGACACCTCAACAACCAGGTGGTTGATGAATGCATTCATTCACAAATAGAATGGTAGATGTTCGTTCGCTCGGAGATCTATACCGAACGGAACAATATGCATTTTTCTTACCTTCTCTCCCATGGAATTATTGTTTTTAATAAATATATACAAAAAATTAAATATTTTATAAATAAAATTAATAATAAAAAATAGGCAAAAAGTTAAAAAAGGAAAAAAAAAAGCACCAATTTTACAAATATAAAGGACTATAAAAAGTTTTACATGAAAATTCGAAGATTAGTGAACTAAAGCACAATTAAAAAAATAATTTATATATTTATATCAAATTAATAAATAAATATATATTTATTTTTTATTTATATGACATTTTTATCACATGATTAATTGACTCAGGATAATCACCGGATAAGATTTTTCGTGTATAAACTAAAAATGGTTTGAATAGTGCTTTTTAATTATTATTATTTAAATAGTTGGAGTATATATTATTTTATAAATATTAATGTATAAATTATGATATTATTCTTATTATATCGTTAATAGGCTAGTTAATTATTTTTGAAATATATATTTTAATCAATCTAAAAAAAGTTAATAAGTAATTAGTGTTCATTAAAGTACTTTATATATTGATTACTTACTCTCTTCATTCGCTATTCTATAAAATCTGATTTTAAAAATTAATTTAAAAATTTAAATAGTCATTCAAATGCATTTTAATTCTTCAAATCTAGCATATTTATTAATTTATTAAAAAGTTGACTAGAAATCTAAAAAAGTGATATATAAAAAGAGAATCGAGGGAGAAAGGACAATTTATTTATCCACTTTTTTTATTCGTCTATTTTGACAAATTAAGAAAAAATATTTTTTTTTGCCTACTATATCTTCAATTAATTATTTTTTAAAAAATAAAACTTTTTGAAAATATTAAATTTTGAAAAGATCAACTTCATAGACAATGTGGATAAAATGAGAAATTTACTACTTCCTCCGTCCAGCATTGCTTGTTATAGTTTTATATTTTTAGAGTTAAACTATAAAAAATTTAACTAACATTTTAAGATGCATTTTTTCTTCATATCAATATGCAAAAAATTGTGATTTATAGTACCTTTCATATAGTTTTAGAATATCTAATTTTTTTTACTTAAAATATCAAATTAATATAATCTAATTTATCTTTGAAAATTAATAAAATTAAATTTTGATAAATGCACGTGACAAATATTTTCATATGAAGGGAGTACTAAGAAGTCACATCAATAGAGGGATAATAAATTGATCTCTCCATATTTAGACTTGGATATATCTTTCTTTAAGAACTTATTTTTAATGTCGAATTAAACTCGTGTGTCATATCACCATGTGATATATTAAATTAATATTTATTTTTTTATTTAATATATAAATCAATTTATAAATTGGTAATATTTTTAAAATAATAAGAAATTAAAAACGAAACAGTGTCTGTTTATAATTACCACTTGAATGGTGGGCGAAGGTGATTGTTAGCGGACGGCAATTAGTCACGTGGGGGGTTTCTTGTTGCTTCGTTATGTGTCATTTTCATGTTTTCTGTAAACGTGGCCTCAAATGCTCCTCATTTTTACTTTGTTCAAAATGTGTACAAGAAGAGCTTAGGTCTTTATCATTTACAAATTAATATGTTTTGTGACCAAAAAAAAATTTCTAAAAAGGAAATATAAAGAAGATGTGATATCTCTTTGTTCTTTCAATAAATAATTTATTTATTGATTTAAATATTTATTTATATTTACCATGTCATTTATTTATGTTTTCCATTTAGATAACATGCCTTTTCAATTTCTTTTTAATTATTGTTATAATTCACCTAATTTATAAATAATAATGATCTATAGAGATATTTGATGTTCATTTTTTTTTTCTTTATTAGTGTAGTTTATTAATCCTTTTAACATAAAATTCTCTTCATCTTTTTAACTTTCATTTACTTAATAATATCATGATCTGATCTTCACTTTGATGAATTTATTCTTAAAGATTCATCATAAAGATGTCCACATTAGTTTGATACAAGTTTATAAAAATGAAGATGGAAATATAATTATCTTGAAAGATTTATAAAGAAAATGATCATATTAGTATAAAAGTTCGAATGATTTTTAAATATTTCGAAGATTCATCAGTGTATTATTTTGATTTCAATTAATATTTTATTATTTTATTTTAATCAATATATAAATTTTCTTTTAATCAACAAAAATTAAACTATTAAACTCTATACTAACCTGTTATTAGAAAGTTCAATTAAAACTTTTTGTTAATTAGCTTTGTTCTTCTTACTATCATTATTACTATTATGCGAATAAATGAAGAAAAAAATATCACGTTTTTGTTTTATGTGATATGTTTGTCAATTCTTAAATTTTTTTTGTTATTCGAAAAATATAATTTTATTTATGATACATTTTTCACAACTATTAAATATTATTGTCTCTTAAAATATATGATTTGATCTATCTTATTAGAAATCAATCACAAAATAAATAAACTATATTTGATACTTTTAAATCTTTTAATTAACAAAAAAATTATTTAATAAAAATAATGAAGAAAAAATTCTCATTTATGTGTACATGTTTGTGAAAAGTTATTTCATAGTTATAATAAATATGCATTTTGATTAATATATATTTAACTTGTAATTATTTAAAACAAAAAAAAACTATCTATCTTATTCTTCGAAATAAAGAGAGAGTTATCTTTTAGTAATGACTAAAATAATAGTTAGATTAATGTTATAAAAATTTTCCACTCATCTACACGTGTGTATTTGCTTGTCAATATTTAATTAATATTTTTAAATTTTGTCGTTGTCGAAAGATATATATTACTTGCTGTTACATTTTTCATTACTATTAGATATTGTTATTCCTAAAAATAAATTGTATAGTCTCACATTGGCAATCAATCACAAAATAAATAAATAAATCATTCTTTTTGTATTTTTAAAGTTTTGATTAATAAATAAATTATTTTTATGAAAAGAGCGAAGAAAAAAAATTCTTATTTAGGTGTACATATTTAATAAAAAAAAGTATTTTATAGTTATATTATAACAAATTGTGCATTTGTGATTATTATGTATTTAATTTGTAATAGTTAAATAAAAAATTATTTATCTTAATTTTTTGAGTCAATTCCTCAAATGGTCACCCAAGTTAAGGGAATTGTCTTAAAATATCATTTATGTTTTATTTAAGACTAAAATATCATCCAACTATCACTATTTTTCTCCAAATATACTTGACAATTCAAAGCATCACTCTCTCCTAGTTGACATGACATGTCATTAAAATCTTTTTTTTAATAATAAACTAATTTAATTTATTAAATTCATTTAACTAAAATAATGATCATATTGTTTTTAATTTTTTAAATTATTTTTTCAAGAATAAATTTTCATACTTAAAATCTTTTTTCATAATTAAACTTTTTTATTTTTTTATATTATGCAGAATGCGTTTTTAAAATATACTATAATCTTATCAATTTTAAATACTAATAAACACATACATTAAAAAAATATTAATATACAAATCACTCATGAAATCTTATTTACTTCAATTAATCATAAATTGTATAATAAATTAATAATATTAAAGATTGATTAATTATTAAAAAATAATTATTTGGGTGCTTTGCAATCCATATATACTTATAATATCTTTTTTTTTTTAAAAAAAATAGTAAGTCAATAATATTTATAGAAAATAAAATTTTGATCTTTATTTATCAATATATTAATCTCATATAATATGTATACTATCGAATTAAATTAGAAAATTCAATAAATTATTAGTTTATTTATTGATGTTTATTTGTATGAAAAGTTATAATATGATATAATATAGAATAAAAACAAAAATAAAGTTAAAAAAAGTTAAATAATAATTATCTTTTTTTTGTCAACCTTACAAATTATCTAAATACTTTTATTAAAAGAATTGTTTATAATTTTCAAACAATTTTGGTTAGGAATTTTAAAATTATCATGTAATAATTGCATACAAAGATTTTCATTGAATTTTGTTTGGTGACAATATATAAAGTTACTAGACTTTTTAAATTACTTTTCTTATAATCTTCATAAATTCTAATGTAATTATATATTTATTTTGTAGAGACATAAGTTTGATGAATTAAATAGGTCAATTATTTTTTCTTAAATGATTATTTAATGACATGGCATATCAACTAGAATTTAAGGAGACTTTTGAGGTATTTAGTATTTCTAATGGATAAGAAATATAATATTATTCACTTTCTTCTTTTTTTATTTTCAAAAAAATAATATCGGAAGCATGAATTGCAAAATATACAATTTGTTAATTGACCTTTGATATTATTGATTTATTATATAACTTGTGATTAATTGATGTAAATTAGCGTTAATGAGTGATTTGTATATAAATATTTTTTTGAATGTACGTGTTTATAAGTATTCAAAATTAATAAAGTTATAGTACATTCTAAAAATGAATTCTTCATAACATAAAAAACAAAAAGTTTAATTTTGATAAAAGATTTTAAGTATGGAAATTTATTCTTAATAGATTTAAAATAAAGTAAAAATAATATGATCATTATTTTAGTTAAATAGGTTCAATGAATTAAATTAATCTATTATTAAAAAAAATCTTTAATGACATGTCATGCCAACTATGAGAGAGTTGTGATTTTAAAGTGCTTAGTATATTTGAAGGAAAATAATGATTGTTGAGTGATATTTTGGTTCTAAATGAAACATAAATAATATTTTAAAGCAATTCTCTTAACTTGGGTGATCAATTAAGAAATTGACTCTAATTTTTCACATTATAAAATGAGTAATCTTTTGAATATTTATTATTATAGATTAATATTTTTAGCGGTGACTATAATAATAATTAGATTAGTGCTATCAAACTTTGTCGCTCCTCTACAAGTGTCAGGACAAACACTAATCCAACTTTTGGTATTATTTTTCTACAATTTTTCACTTTAAGAAATCTAATATTTTATAACTTTATGATAATTTTTATATAATCAAATAGATAAGTAACAAATCAATGACATTACGATTTCTTATAAATATATATTTTATTTTGTATTATGTGTTTCAATACTTTTATTTTCTATTGAAAAGTATAATCTTTGATGTGATGTAATGTTATATGATCAGCTTATTTTTTTAAAGATAATTTTTATATTTTTCTTCTTTATATGGAGTGTTAATGGAAAATTAATATTTGAAAGTATCTTTCTATCTATTTTTGAATAGATTACATTAAGACCTTGACTTGATTTGTATTATTTTTATATAGTCTTTATTAAAAAAATGGTTAATCAATGACATCAATTATTTAAATATATATATATATATATATATTTAATTTCGCACGAAGCGCGGATAAATATACTAATATATTATAAAAAATAATTGATAAATTTTAACATAAATTTAGATAATTCTCTTTTATGAGCTAGACTATTGTGATTGCGTTAAATTTTAATAACATATATATTAGAATCAGGTCTGTTCCTCTTTGGACTCTCGACCTACATTTTAATTGGGCCGTTTGGACATGATGTGTATGTGGAGGTGTGTGTTAGAGGGAGTTAATATCCTACGAAATATTAGGTGATTTGAATTTTGGATTTCCCTCGTCTTTTCCTTTAACCTTTTCTTTTGATTTTTAAAGTGTTTTTCATTATTATACATGCAAAAAAAATAAATAAAAAAAGGTAAAAATCATTTTGATTTACACAAATATTCATTTAAGTGTTATAAAATAATTTATTGTGAACGTCCATTATATCATGAATTAATTCTATTACTTTTCTCGATTATGAAGATAATCATAACCTCCATAACCTTTACCTTTATAAATTGTAACCATCTACCTTTGTAACTATTATTTTTTTAACATTTCACTTCCATAACCTCCCCATTACAGTCATGTTAATGTCATATTTATAACAAATTTTTTGTATGATTTGGCGAATACTTGAAGATTTGGAATAATAAGTAAGCTCTTATCTCTTATCTCCCTAATTCTATTGCTTTCATTTTCTATGTTTCTTGTCTAATTTTATTTTGCTTTTACAACATTAAGGCTATTTTTAGAAGTCGTACAACCATATCATGTTGAAATGATAAAAGCATTAGACTGACGTCTTAAATTTTCTTTGCTTATCCCTTCGGGATATCTTTTTAATAAATGTTTCCTTTTTTTCTTCTTATAATTTATAAACTCCTAATACCATATTCTAAAGTTATTTTTGAGCGAAGAATATAATCTAAAATTTTTCAAGTTATTGTTAATATTAGATGATGATATAATATTTTATTTGTAAAGTTGGGGGTGGGGAAGGGGAAATGGCCAATGGGAGAAAAGATTACAATATTAGAACCAAATCCTCACCAACAAAATACAAGATTTCCCTATAAACAAATTTTAGATTAGAGTCTAACGTACAATTTCTCAAAAAGAGTTGTATTTCCACAATTTTTAAAAATTGGAACAAAATTTAAATGGTAGCCTAAAAAGAGACAATTGTGTAAAATTAGCCGAGTCCCTCCATTCCCTCACCCAACTTGGGCCTATGTATCCTAAATGGGTTAATACTTTGGGCTTTCAGCAGTCATCCCCGATTACAGGCCCAATTATTTCGGTACCCGGCCCATCAGTGTGACTCAGTACTTCTCCCTTCCCATCGCCATTGCTAGTCTTCAATAACACGCCAACCTCCATTTTTGCTTGAACCTCAACTTCTTCAAGGTATTTACATAAACCCTAAAACGGAAAAAGAAAAAATTAAAGGAAAAAGAAGATATTGCCTAGAAAAATTGGAAGTTTCTACTTTTAGGAACCTTTTTGTTAATACGAATTGTTTTTATTTTGTAAGGGGAAGAAGAAAGGAAGCTATGGAAATCCCAGTCCAGCAGAAGAAGCTTTCACTCGAGATTAAGGCATATCTCAACATTTTACCCTTTCTTTCACATTGAAATGTTTCTATTTTTTTTGTTATTAGCTCTGTTGCTTTTTGTGGAATACACGATTGTTTGAATTTTTCTGGTGTAATTTAATTGTTTCGAAATGAATGTCAGGTCAAAATTTCTAAAGTAGGATTATATTATGGACATAGTTAATTAATTGATTGATTGATGAGTATTTCTCCGCATTTGATGAAAAAGAATAGTAAAGCACAACCATAATTAAATTAAGAGGAAAAAAGAAACATTCTGCAAGGGTGATCGAGTTGGTTTAGCAGCTGATCTAGGTTGAGCTTATTGCAGATGTTTGCATAGTGCGTTTCAACTATCATGTGTGATTTGCTAGCTATTACGCTAAAGTAGAGTTAAACTCGTGCGCAATTGAAGGGTAGTGACTGTAGGTTACCTTATCAACAAAAATAATAAGAAAAGGAAAAATGAGAAAAAAGTAATGTAAAGGGATGTTGTGATGAGAAGTAACAAAGAAGGAGAACTTTGGAGTGAGAAACCTTATACTTCACAATAAAAGTCTTCTTTGCAAATTAGCTATGGTGAATGAATGATGGGAAAGAGACTTCGCGGAAGAATGACATTGTTAATAAATATGGTAGAGACGGGTTTTGTGAGCCTGAATCTTTAAGCTCTCCTTATAGAATTGCACGATAGAGGTATATTGCTAAATATTTCTCGTTTTTCTACTCCCTTTTGAGCTAAATTTTCTTTTATGTATGCAGGGAATTAAAACAGATATAGTCATATGTGCCTATGATGACCATTTTATGGTAAGTGAGAAACACATGATTTGGCTTTTGCCATATATGAGCATTATTGAATCTTTATTGTTATTTTAAGGTTATAACTACTCAAATAGGAAGCATGGGTACGATATTGCAGGCCAGGTACGAATCGTTTTTGTGAAGCTGTTCTTGCTTATATATTGGTGTTTTCAGATTTCTTTTGATGAGCATGCATTTGGTTTGTGCAGAAAATAAACTTTTACACTTGAAGCCTGTAGATGCTATTTATGTGATCTATGTTATACGAAATCAATGAATCTGTCTTTAAGTTGCTATTAAGCTATATTTGCTTTTGAGTTTCACTTGTTCTGTCTAGTACTCTGAGCATGACTCAAGTCTCGAGAGATCTTATAGCTTTTAGTTGAGTTGTTTTCATAATTGAATCTCCTCACTCAGTTGGAAAGAGTTTTTTCATATAACAGATCTTCCTGTGCAGGAAGGAGGAAGGGGTGTCGATCCATCCAACCTTTAGTGTTTCTGTATTACTGGGCAAACGCGATGAGGTAATTGACAATATACTGCAGTAATTTCATGTCGTTTTGTGTATACTTATAAACTTGATAAACTGCATTTTGCTCTGCAGCCCATGCTGGTTGCATGCGCTCGGCAGATTATTGAACACATAAGGTACTTGTGGGAACTGAAATTTATTAAGATTTCGACTCTCTGTGAGGGAAGATATCAGATATTGATATTTCTCTACTAATCCAAACCATGTTTATACGCAGTAATGCCGGATCTTCTAGGTCTTTGGTTTTATCTCTTGGACTACGCGACCATTCTCTGGTTAGTAACATGCAGATATTTTACTCTCTTTTGCACATAGAAGTGTTTCTGCCTTTTATTTCGTTGCATTATTTTTATATGCAGCCCACTTTGAAGGGTATCGTTTCGGCTGTCACTGAGAACTGCCTTTGGTGACCTAGGCTCTTGTCAATTTTGGATTGTTCATAGTTGTTATAGCCAGAAGAGAGAAACTTAATGATCAATTCAGTCCTGTGAAGTGTTTATTGCTTACTCCTCCTTAATGATATGTTCTATTATCAGCAAGACTTCTCTAGACTGTAAAAATAGTGTTTCTATTGGTGTCCTAATTGAAAGAGGGGCTTTATGACTCACTCTAGAAATGCATTTATTGTGATCATTCGAGTGTTTTGGTGCAAATGGAGATTGCGATTTGTTCTCTCTTTTTCAAACAATTGTAACGAGGATTATCTCCTTATCTTTTTATGGTTAAAAAGTTACTTTCATGTCAAAGAAAAGATGGAAGCTTTCAATCCTTTTGCGCCACAAGTGTTCCCAATCACTGGTTAGAGTATCCAGTTTCACGCATAAACTTATACTTGCTCCGTTCAAAAAGAATGTCTCTATTTCTTTTTTAGTTTATTTAAAGAAAATAACCCCTTTTCTTTTTTTGGCAACACTTTAATTTTAACTTTTCACGCGGTATGTTTAAGAAATTACAAGATTAAAAAGCATTTTGGTACATTTGATATAACTTTAATTTAGAATCACAAGATTATAAATTCTTCTTTCTTTTCTTAAACTTCGTTTCAAGTCAAATTAGGTCATTCTTTTTTAAACGGATGGAATAGTAAATAGTTATTTGGCCATGATTTAGATAGAATAATGAAGGGCAGACTCATTATGACAAGTTTAAGCGTGAAGTATAAATTTGGAATGTCATTTCGACTTTCAAATAACCATGTTTCACAAATTAGTCTATTATTTTTCTAAAGCATCACTCAGATAACAATGTCGTTGTAGTATAGTGGTAAGTATTCCCGCCTGTCACGCGGGTGACCCGGGTTCGATCCCCGGCAACGGCGTCTTTTTCTTGAAATTTTTTAATAATCATCCCAAAAAGAATCTTTGATGGAATTATGGGAGTTATTTGACCTTCCTTTTTTACCCCACTTAAAAGCTCCTCCTATAACACCCCCAAACAAAGAGAGAAAAGAACAAGAGCTATCTTACACATGAAAAATGAAAATCTGACATAAGTTACATAATCAACAACTCAAAATATCAACAATAAATATATCAAATGGACCAAACTCCTCCTTAAGAGGTTTATTATTAGGTTTATTTCGGAACAAGGTTCTGGGTTTCGCAAGGGTGATTTACACAAGCTGCATTTTTTTTGCTCCTAGAATTTCAATTAATATTGAAGGACAACTTAAATACAATACCCAATTGGTATATTACAATAGATAATCAAGATTCTGACAATGAATAGCATCTCAAAATTTGGGTGCCTACTTTACATTCACACATATGGTACACAAAAAATACAACCACCCACTCGCCAAGTAACTTAACGATGTGCCCCAGCACAACCATGTGTAGTAACTTAACCAACCATGTAGTGTAGCCTTCATATCCTCTAGTTTTTATCAGCGATTCAATTTCTTTTCCAACTGCAAGCCAGAAATGACAGCTTTAGAAAAACATGTTATCAATGATTTTACTTGGAAATTTTATAATAACATAGCAAGAATAAAGCAGCACTGTATTTTCATTTTCGGTTTTCAACTTTGTTCTAAAGAAATCATGTCTTAGAAGAAAATAAAGGAAAATACTTCCCCCACAATTGTACAGCACATACCTGAACATTTTTCATCTTTTGTCTCTGTAACTCTTCCACAAGACTCCCAATGCTGAAAATTGATGAGACTTCAGTTTACCATAACAAGCAACCAAGTTCAAATTTATCAAAGAATATCATACCTTTGTTGCAATTGAATGACCATTGATTGCAGTTCTCTCTCCCTAACAGAAGTAGCAGGCATCTGCAGAGTGGAAGTGCTGATGTTAGGAGGATGCAGGAGCGTGCCATAATTCAGAGATACACCATGCATTTCTTGTACACACTCATGCATGGGATAAGGCACATCACCCCAACTCCATCCCCTTCCTTAACTAAAAAAGTTCTAACTTCTAATCCCTATAGGCCTTCATGAAAAAAGAGTTAAAAGACTCGATATAAACCCCACTCTCACATAATATTAATGGTATCCCTACAACACTCTATTTCCTAATCGCTTGGTTGTATCTCTTTTAATAATTAAAAATACATTATTTTCAAAACAATATGGCACCATTTCTCGTATCTTATTACATAACAAACAAACAATTACCTGCGGGAGATCACTGGTCCCAGCCTCAGCCAAGTCTGTTGCGTTGACTGAAAGAGATACAAATAACAAGCCAGTCAGGGGCAACACATAAATATAGTTAACAACTTAACATTCAACATCGAAAGCAGAAGTGGTCAAATGTGATGACCAAATGTAAATGGATAAGTTACCAGATCCTCGCTCTGCGAACTTGATCAGCTTCACTAATTCCTCCTAACAAGATGCAGAACAGATAAGCAACAGGTAACAGTGATGCACAAGATTTTGATGAATTAGTAATTACCCTTTGCAAAGTATTCTGCTGTAGAATGCATTGCAATGTTGGAAGTAGTGAAGCAGCTGCTAGACCTAGATTAATTGCACTAGTAGAACCTCCCTGAACTGAGTTAAGGAAATAGCTTGTAGGTTCCTGAACAAGTGAAAAAAAAAGGGCAATGGTTACGAAGCCATCACCTAAAGAGAGATTGCTAAGTTTGATACTTACCATGAGAACACTGTTAGAATAGGAATAAATATTTCTTACTTAGAATAGGAATAAGAATAGGAATTCTAGTTGGAAAAGGTTTCCAATGTAGTGTCTATAAATAGGGTCTTCATGTAACAATTTAGATACGCAATTCAATAATATTTTCTCCAATATTTCTCACATGGTGTCAGAGAAATTGTGAGAAATTTTTTTAAATATTTTCCAGTAACCTAGTTGTTGTCCGGATAATTATTATTTTCCGTCATTGTTTTCATAAAATTGACACCACCACTAGCTGCGGAATTTCCCGGCGAGCAAAGCCCAATCATCCCCATCGGAAAACAGTGCTACACGCGCCGTCACGCGTCGCCGGTAGGATTTTCACCGGCGAACTATATTTCTCACAAACACCAAACAGGGAAGTCAATGCTGAAAGTGAAATTAAAAAAACCCATGCAGAATGCAACTTCATTAAGGAAATAGAAAGGAGACAGCAGCTGAAAGAACTAAAAAGCAAATTTCCTTACAAATCATTTTATGCTCACATCACAAAGCAAACGGTGTTAACTCTTACATAGAAATGCTTCACTCCTCTTAATTAAAGATCTTTAAATAGAAAAGCTCAGAATCCAACAAAAACCAAAGAGCAAATTTCTCCCAAACCAACCTGGAAGGATTTTTCTTCTTCTTTTATGAAGAAAAAAATGAATTTAATGGATAAATCATGAACAAATATTTCGCTCTAAATGCACTATAAACTCAAGTATGTGGAAGGAAATATTGCCACTAAATGCTAAATTTTTTATCTTGGTGATCAACAATGTAGCAAATATTCAGCTTCACTTATATTAAACGGGCTTCCGCTCAGGTAACAATCACTTACCCAGGTATGCGGAAAGCTTGTAACAAGAAAATAAAGCATGGTCATAAAAAAAAAAAAACAGTTTAAAAGTTATCCACAGTTTACCCCCTAACGCAACTTTTCCACTCTTGTTCATATCTTTGAATAAACCAATGTCTGTATGGCACTAATGAATTTGTGTCTGTGTTTAATTTGCAAGTGATTTGGTGTGTTTTTTTTCATTCTGCGAATGATTTGGTGTTAATTCACATGTATTAGAGACGGAATCTGGTCACTGAAGAAAAATCCCCTTCATAATGCATTATTATAGCTGACCTGACAATCAATGCAAGAAGGCACAGTATGTATACCTTGGGACTTAGATCTGCTGATGTGACTTGAAAACGTCCCTTGCGTTGGACAATAGCTCCTTCTGATGAATCTTCTCCTGTGACAAGCATATTATTATCCAGAGACTCAGAAGGAAAGGTAACAAAACTAAGTTATCTAGAAAATCAGAACTCATAATTATCTGGAAGAATGGTGTTTTTTAAACATCACCCAGTCTAAATTCATTGTCAGAAAAACCTTCGGGGTGGCCCAGTGGTTTGAGCTTGGGACTTCCATGTTGGAGGTCTCAAGTTTGAAACCCCGGGTTTGCCTTCTGGGTCGAGCCTGGTGCGGGTTACCTCTCCTATGTGGTTTGCGAGTTATTGCATAGGAGTGAGGGTTTTAACCTGTGTGCACCCAAAGGGGCTGCGGATTTCTCTTGTCATCAAACAAAAAATTCATTGACAAAAACTGGATTACCTAAATCTTTTTTATGTCGATACTGCAATGGGCCGCTATAGTTTCGCTCAGACTGGTACTTTGGATGTTGATATTCCCTACATATAGAACTAAACAATGTAACACAGCTTGAAACAACAATTTACTGCTTGATATATGGAAAATGTAGACTGAACCATTGCCAATCATTGCATGTGATTTTAAGATGACACGGACTTAAATAAAAAGTTCTACATGCAGCTAACATCAAAACTCTAACCATGTAGGTCGTAGATAATGTGCATTCTAGAAAAACTATCATCACTGATGTCAAGATTATAAGTAAAATTGGCAGGAACTTGAAGCACCTAAGTACTCTATCAATTCAGTCAGCATTACACAATTAGAACACTCAAAATATTCAGAACTCATAAAGCACAAGAATCCCACTACTTCCTGGTTTAATCTTTGCAGACGTTTTTTTTAAAAAAAAAAACTCAGCTGAATAACATTTACTTCAGGAACAAGCATCGACTAACTTGGGGTTGCACATTTTCACTACCCTTCCTTTCTTTCTGAGAGAATACCATGATCTACTGGCAAATTAGTAGTATTACCATCCTATAATAGCTATCTTCATCCATATTGCAACTATTTTTTGTTTTCAGAAAATGTTGACCAACTCTATCAGTTCAATTGTGAACACAACAAATAAATATACCTCTCTCCATCAGTAACAACTTTTTTGGGTGAAAGAGCGTTATCCTGTAGCAGTGAACCACTAAAAAACTTTTTATGCCCAGGAATAACAGAACGTGGCAAGGAGCTACTCTGTCGCAGATTCTCACCATCATCTTTTCCACCATCTTGGTCCTCAACTTTTGCTAGTGACAGCATATCATTCTGCTGATTAGACTCTGATTGCATAGTATCTTCCCAACTTGGACTACTAGCAGTTATGTCATCTTCACACATATCAAAACATCCCCTGCATTGGTACAACATTTTATATACACATAAATTTCAGAAGGAAAAAAAAACTAATAAGTCGGAAATATAGTAATTCCACTTTTTCCTTAAAAAGGATTATTAATAATAACAATTCCACTATTTCTGGAACTTTTTTGCTTAACTGACTTTCCCTTGTCTTCGACAATGGGTCCTTCAACAAACTTATCCTCACTTTCTACTTTGTGAGCATGTTACTACATTGATCTGTTAATCTGATGCAAGCATGCTTTCAAGTCCAATCACGGGAGGAGGAGCTAATTGAAAGATATTCCAGCCAAAATGAAGGTTGGACCACATTATTTAACTCAATGAGAACCAAAACTTTTAAATCTTTCACATAGTAAAATCTGTAGACCTTGATCATAAAACCAACTGGCTAATTCTGTACCTTTTAACTCAATTACTGGCTAATTTTATACACATTTAACTCAATTACTAGCATGACGGCTATGCTAATTCTATACCTCGGATCATTATACCCACAGCGCTTGAGCATCAAGAAAGGTTGTAATATTTCAACATCACTTTCCTTAATGTAGCAGACTCAGCAAGACATACCTATAACGCAAACAGGGTTGTGCTTCCAAGGAATACCACATTCCAAATGGCAAAATATAATTATATATGTAAACACACACACACACATCTGGTTAATGAAACCAAGTGGCTATAATTTGAGTTGGTGATGATGGATTTACTATCAAATGCCAATAGAAGAAGCAGAACCAGGAGAAAGACAAAATTCTTACTTGAGTGCTTGAAGAGGCTTAATAGGAAATGCAGCAAGTGAACCATCCAAATCATGATTGCCATTCATCTCATCCTGAATGGAGATATCAACAATCATATATCTGATAATGAAGGACACATTTGAATAACTTGTAAAATATCCAGTCCAAAGAGATAACAGACTGGAGGCAATTGAGTATGACAAGAGTTTCAGAAGACTTATAGCAGCATCAATCCATCGAGAAGGAATAGTATATAAAGAATAGTAATATAGTACTTCAACATGGTTAATATGAATACCTCGTGAGATAGGACACTCGACTGATTATGCCTTTCTACTACAGAACCAACGTCACCATTCCCCTCCCTTAGCTTCCCCCTGTTACTTGAATCTTCAGCATCTGGAATGTCGTCAAAATCTGGAAGCTACAGACACCATAAAGAAAGGATAAATAAATTTAATAGACACCAAACATTATTACCTAAAATTAATAGTTCTAAGTGAATGGACAATAAGTACATACAAGAGCAGCTTGGTTCTTCAGATCCTCCAGATTGAAATTCCAAGCACTGATACCACGAATATACTCTTGCTGCATCAGTGAATATTCAGAATTATATTGAGATTGACCTTGAATATATTTTTGTGTGTATATTCGCATAAGCTACACAAACATCTGATGCCAAGTTTGATTTCTCAAATACGATGGAATAAAACACATCAAGGTTCTTTCTCAAATAGAATCACTCACCTCAATCTGTAACATAGTTGGTATCATCTCTAAGAATCATCTAATTCTGTTTCACTCTATTCGGGCCCAATTCATTCTAATAATAATTTTTTCATGATTAAAAGAACTAGAAGTATATTTACAACAAAACACAAAAGTCATTTGTGTACTTTGACCTCCCAACTAAAACAGAAATAGCTATTTTATGTGATAAAGCTTGTGATTGAATTATATCAGATAGCAGTAATAAGTCTCCCCAAACTCATTGAAGTCTTCTCAGATTTGTACACATATTCTAGCATGTCTCTCAACTATACAATTGTAAACAAGGTTACATCTCTTGGTGAGCTTTCAAATATGCACACCAGTGCTAACTATGGTTCTCCAAAATATTGGTGAATGTTTGAGAAAAAAGAGGAAAGAATACAGCCTCTCATCTTGCTTATTATCCAGATTTGCTGTATACTTGAATAATAGTAGATATTTTTGACGCACTCAATGTATGTGTATAATAATAAATAATAACAATAATGGAGGAAGTAATAATAATTAGCAACAACAATGATGATGATAATAACATATGTCAGAACTACTAGGTTACAGCATGTTTATGAAAATTTTTGAAAATAAGTTAAGAGCGAATTAAAAATGAAGTCAATGTAATAACACGTACAAAATAAAGTGTAGTTCAGGACCTTCCTGTTATCATTCTAAAGTTCTTGGTAGTTAGAATAAAGAAGGCATTTTTTTGCTTACTTATTCAAAAAGAAGGAGAGGAGGGGAGGGGATTTATCATTTTCTTTTGATATACGAAGTAAGCTACTTTGGAGGATTGAAGCTTCACAAGTATAAATAAAAAATACAGACTCGCAACCAATGGCCAAAAACCCAGAGCAGCAAAATGCTTTCATTCCAGCAATGAAACACAAAAAGATGCTATGGGCACATTTGTGAATCGTGAGATTTCTCTACCACGTTCTGCAGTTTAGGCACATTCAGTTTTCACCTGTGATAAATGGTCCTTGTCCTCATACATTGCCTGGTTCTGTAAAAGATAATCTGCTTCTCTAGCCTGATAGAGCAGTTCAAATTGTACAAATCAGAATCACATGTAATTTCCGTATAATTGGGAAATGCTATCAGCCAGAAAAGCACAGTATAAGATGGGCACAAGACCTTAAGCATCCTAAAACGATCACCTAGAGGCGGAAGGCCATCAAGAATTGTACGTGCCAAATAATCATGTCCTCGTGCTTGTTTAAAGAAAGGGTGCTTCAAAAGCTTCTCAGAAGACGGACGCTTCTTTGGATCTTTTACTAAGCAAGCAGCAACCATTTCTTTAAAAGACTACAAAAGCACCAAATATTCAGAACCAAACTGTAAGTGAATGAAAAGATTGTCAAACACACAAACCTTAGAGAATCTCTTGTCCCGTTCATAGTCCAGGCCTGGAGGTGCATTCTGTAGGGTCATCAGCAGAACCTGAATTACAAGGAGAAAGAAAGGATCACAAAAGAATGAATTTTCAGAGAACTTGAAACCACTTCATTGATTGTTCATACAGCAAAGAACATCCATTAACCTTCATGGGTGGGTACTTGGAGAATGGTGCATGACCATGAGCAAGTTCAAGGGCTGTTATTCCAAATGACCATATATCTGCTCTGTTAATTTGAAACAATTATTTGAATGCATGAGACATGACCTAGAACCAACAATAGAACAGATATGCAGATCAGGTACTTACTTAAAATCATATCCATGTAGTTGCTGCATCACTTCGGGAGCCATCCTATTCAAGAATTCAAAAGAAAAAAGAATCCCGATTACAAGTAAGAGAGTTGGTCCCTATTATGATGACACAAACAAATAAAAATTGCACCTCACCACAGCCTAGGGAACTTACCAGCATGGAGTTCCAACAAAAGTATTTCTTGAACGCTGCCTATCACCAGTATCAAACATGCAAGCAGCAACTCCAAAATCTGCCAATTTAATAGCACCATTTGAATCAATCAAAATGTTCCCAGCCTGCAAAGAAAACATACCAAAATATAAGTCAAAGCTGAAACTAGCATCAGTATGCACGCTGGAGTCAGGAAAATGAGAGTAGCTCAGATAAGATTAGCTAAAAACTATTCCCATGTGCTAATTACTTTGCCAATTTGGTTGATAGTGAGGGGAGAAAATGTTATCGGTGGGGAGAAAAGAAGGAGGAAGAAGGGTGAAGAGAAAGAGAAACTTAACAAACTTGATCAAGACAGAGGCTCAAAATCCTAGACTAAAAAAAACATATGTACAAAAAATTAGCATCGGCTCTCTTCTTCAGCAAACATTTAGTAAAGAATGCTTAAACTGTTGTTCCACAAAAGCAGATAACACAGTGATACCTTTACATCTCTATGGATGTGTCCATGGTAATGAAGATATACAAGGGCTTTGAGGACCTCGCGCAATAATGTAGCAATTACAGGCTCTTCAAAACCATCAGGATAAGAAGATTTCATGATATGAAGGCAAGATCCTCCAGCCATGAATGGCATGACAACCCAAAGGCTGTGACCTGCAGTGAATGAGCAGTGTGCACGCAATACATTTGGATGATCAATCAAGATCATGGTCTGCACCTCTCTCCGTATTCCATCCTATTCAAATCACAAAAAAATATTCTGGAAGCTTCAGCAATTGAAAGGAGGCATACATTAGGCCCACAAATGCTCCTTAAAAGAGTTTCTGTTGAAGGGAGTAGTATTAATTATGAATAAATGTGGCACATTCTGCCAGAATAATTACTGGATATGCTGTACAGTCTGCACTGGTGAATGTCGTAATTTTGATTTTTATATTTAATTAGATTAAGTTGTTTAAAAAAAGATGGACAAAATATAAGAAAGATGTATGTAAAAACTAAAAGAGTCTATGGCCTAAAAGCAGACAGTAGATTATTGTAACACACTAATGTAGTCCTATCTTCATTGGAACTAGTAATGCAAACCTGAGAACATTGTTCTTCAAACTTAAATGCATGAACAAGATATTTACTCAAAAGAGTTGGGGCGTTATTAATAGTATAGACTAGTACAGGTCTGAATCTATAGTAGACAAGAGTCTGGAGACTTGCCTCCTTATGTAGATGGATCAAATAAGTATATAGTCATGCAACCTTCAAAAAATACACCCAATTCCTTTTCAAGAAAAAAAAACACTTCATAAAAAATAACCAGGTAAACAAGAACATATCTAAATCAAAAAGGAGGTTCGCAACACCAGCATTCTGACTTTTAACCATATTCAACACCGAGGCATTTTCCATCTAGCGTATCTCAAAGACATATATAGATAGCAGACTTACCAGATCATTGTTGCACTTCTCCAAATCTAGAACCTTGATTGCAACAATTTCATTAAGAGGAATGCACAGAGCCCGATACACAGTTGCACTGACACCATCTCCAACTTCCTCATATAGTGTATAATCTTTTGCGTTGACAGGGAACTTTTTCTCCGATAGCTGTTCCATCATTGCTAGTTATATTGCAATATAAAAACCATCAAGCACTGTAGAGAAAAGAATGTGAGGCTTCTTCCAATTATATAACATTTTGCTTGTGATCCACGAGATATTTTATAGCTCCAGCTACCTCATGAGATGAACTTCCCCTACCAATAACTTCAACAGGAATAAATTCCTAAAATGCACTAGATATAATTGGTCGACTTTTATCTCTCAGATTGACAAGTTTTATAACCCAACAACCTTGATCGTAATGACTTGCCTTGACCACCTTCAAACACAATATTACCGTCAATGGTTCTGAACAATACTTGAAAATGTCCGTGAAAATAAGACAGACGAGCGTTGGCCAATATATTCAGTGAGACTGCTCACAGAGATAATCTAATATTCGACCTGAGTACAATCCTGAAATGCAGTGGAGTACCAAAATAGTCGAAGACTAGATGCAATCTACCACTAGAAGCTGATGCCTGAGTACACTCCAGAACTGACAAAGCAATCTGCTGGGCCAAATGAATGAAGATAATGAAATGAAGAAACAAGAAAACTGAAATAAGATGAGACACACAAGAGTGTGTGTCTGTCATTGGTCAATAAAATTTGTAAAATAGCAATAAAACAGAAAGAAAAGTTGAAATATGCCAACTAGTAAAAGAAGATAAAAAAACAAAAAAAAAAACATAGAAATTAATGTGATACGAATTAGTTCAGCTAACAAAGCAAATAAGTCAACATCTAATATCATGTATCACCAAACAAGTAGAGTCCGAATAACTTCAAGTCCAATGCAGCTGAATTCAGTAAATCGTCTCATAATCTAACACATAGGTATTCACATCACGGAATTAACACTAAACGAATCCAATAAACAAGCAAAAGGAACAGATATTGCACTATCACGAATAAATTTGATCTTTAGCAAACTATAACAGCTATAAATCTGCTATCCGGCGAATTGCAACAACCAATTTCAATCAGAAATGAGTACAGACCTAGGGTTCCGATGCGAGGTGATATGCAAAAGATGAATTTCGAGGACTGAATCTGACTAGACTTTGACCGGAAAATCGAAATCCAGACAACACGTATGGAAGGTAAATTTGGGGATGAAACGGTTGGACTACTCCGCCATTGATGATTAGGAATCGGAAGATATTATAGTTGTTACGTTGCAGTTAGTCGTCCCCGGCTACTCTGATCGAATCTTCGCCGTTTATTGAAGAGAGAGAAGGGAAATTCATTTATTTATAACATATATATTAGAGTAATAGTAAGTATATTTTTTTTCTTTTTTCTTTTCTGGGAGAAACAAGTTTGACTGCTGCACAACTGTACATTACTGGACTTTAGTTTTACCTTGGATGAAAAAAGGAACATGCCTTTAGGAATTCAAATTAAAAAGAAAAAAAAAACAGATATTTTGATAATAATGTTGAAACGGCACTCGGATTTACTACAAATTTTTGCCTTCTTTTTTTTCATTCTCCATTTTCTTTGGTCATCGATTACACAATATGTTGACATAACCATTAACCACAATTAGAGAAATTGAGTTAAATTGAAAAAAAAAATTGATTAGTGAATTGATTTGATTTAGTTTGATGTTGAAAAAAAAAATCGATTATATTTGAATTAGTTTGATTTCGACTAAAAAAAACAATTCGAGACCAAACCAATTCGACATTATATATATAATTTTGAAATTTTATTTTATACCTAAAAATATTTATTTTGATATAATTTTCAGGGAAAAGGCTCAAATATGTCATCGAACTTTCAGAATAGGCTCATTTATGCCATCAGTTAAAAGTTTGGCTCATTTATGCCATCAGTTAAAAGTTTAGCTCATTTATGTCATTACCGTTAAAGAAAAGGTTCATTCATGTCATTATTTTTTAATGGTGATTTTCAAAATCATTTTTGACACTTGGCCAATTATGATTCGATCAGATCATCAATTTTTTTTTAAATATAATTCTGAAAAAAAATTGAATTAATTTTTTTTATTAAATAAATTAATTACGTGGCTGAATTATAATCGACAACGTCATCGATTTTTATAATAAAAAATAAAAATAAAAATTAATTTAATTTTTTTCAGAATAATAATTTTTTTAAAAAAAGATGACGTGGCCGAATTATAATTGGTTACGTATCAAAAATGGTTTTGCAAAACTACCGTTAAAAAATAATTGCATGAATGAGTCTTTTCATTAACGATAAAGGCATAAATGAGTCAACCTTTTAATTGATGACATATTTGATCTAGTCTGAAAGTTCAATTACATAATTGAGTCTTTAATATCTCTTATACTTTATCATAATTTTATCTTTTAATATATTTATTTCATATTTAGAAGTTAGAATTCTTGATGATCTAATAAAGATTATAGTCCATACATGTTGGTAATTATTATAAAAGTTTAAATAAAAATAAAACTAATACTAATGCAAAAAGAAAACCAATTCAACATTAAGAATACCAATAATATTGAATATTTATTTTTAAGTTTTTACGTAGATTAGACAATTAAAATACATGATTTAATTTTACTTTCTTTAATATTTAGTTATGTAACTATTACTTACTAAACTTATTTTAGCATGGTTTCGTATTTTAAATGAGTTTAAATTATGATCAATTTCATTATGACTTATTAATTTGCAATATTTTTTACGCGATTTTATTATTATTTTTTTGTTGAATATTATAGTGTCATTAATCATATAATATTTTTTGTTATTTTATTCAAAATAACATAAAAAGTTGCATTTTGGTAGGACTAAAGAAATATTTGAAGTAAGAGTAAATTATATGTTTGTATGAAAACTTTATTGAAAAAAAACCTAGTTGACAAACTCATTTTATTGGTTTGATTTGATTTATAAATTCAAAAATTTGGGACAAATAATTTTGTTTAATATTTGAAAAATCCGAATTAACCCAATCATGTACACCCCTAACCATAAATCTAATTTTATAAGTGATGATACAAAAAGTATATTAATATGTTGACATAACCATAACCATAACTCTAATTTTATTAGTAATAATACAAAAAATAGTGTATATGCAGATTTTAATTCAATTTTATAAAGATTAAAAAATATATTAAATTGAAGGGAAAAGTAATTTTCTGTGTATTTATAATAAAAAGAAATAGTAAATACAATATTTTATTTTCTCGTGTCATTAATATGTGCATTATCTATTATAAATGCAGTATTTGATTTTTTTGCTTTTTGACGACATTAATATTTGTATTATCTATTGTAAATGCAATATTTAACTCTTATTTTTCTTTTACACGTAACTAGTAGTCCAGTACTATATGTATTATCTTGGATATGTTATTAGAAAAGTTTTACTACATTTTTGTGATTTTTTTCTTCTTATTTTTTGTTTTTAGCAAATTAATAAAATTCATAAATATTCATTTTGCAAGTAACAAATCCAGCAAAACTTCCTCTACTGCAATATTAGAAGTTGCATCACTTGTTTCATCCTCAACAAAACGTTTCAATATTTAAACCTTTTTTAAATAATAAAATAAAATTGAGATTGAGAAACAAGGACATCAACAATTATATTATTTTTGTGGTACATTGGAGCAATAAATTAATTTTTAATATTATTCATGGTTTACATATTTTTGGATTAAGTTAAATTAATATTTTTAAACCCAAAAATAAATTTAAAGTATTTTTATAGTATTTAAGTAAAACTTAAAAAGTTCTTATAAACACATATTTCAAAGTAAAAAAAAAAAAAAAAAGTTATAAGTTATAATATACTAACTTTTGTTTTATAAGTCAGAAATTACATGTCTATCCAAACATGCTCGAAATTAAATTACGTATCACTAAGTGTGCCTTTTCAAATTAGTAAATTTATTACTTGTTTTTAGCTTTTGTTTGTCGGAAAACACATTTATTATATGTTAAGATATCGTTGATTTTCAACAAATATTTGACAATTTTCAAGTAACCTTAATATATTCTCCCACTTCCAATCATCGGTAGCCCCTTCGTTTTGTTGATTATAGACCTCGTTTGATAGTCCATAATTCCCTTGTAAGACAATGTACGTTTTTTTTATTTGGTATTTAATAATAATATTGGAGCTTGATTGAATTTGAATTTGTGCAAAAAATTTCACGTTAGGAGTAAATCGCTTTCTAACAAAAGCGACTTCATCTCCAATATCATTTGAAGAACTTGAGACATCTAATTAATGATGATCCTAATATTTACTTTGAAAGAGTTTGAGAAATATTAAATAATGAACAAATAAAAGAACTATAAAAAACATTAAATATAACCTATGGAAATGAATAAGAGAATATGTTTTCGTTTGAAATTGAATATACTTATTGTTAATAGTTGAAAAAAAATGTCCTATTATTATTTAATAGAAAAAATATGTCATTTTCCCAATAAAATATCAGTATTTTTTTCTTTTTTAAAATTTTATATTTCTAATTAAAAAAAATCTTATTAAAGAATTCAAGTCCTATTTTTTTTAAATCGCTTTAATAAATAAGTAAGTAGGAAATAATTTATTTCCGTGAACACTTTAACAATTAATATAGAATGACTCTTTGTATCCTTTTCATAGCAAATTCACAATTAATTTTTATTTAGATAATGAGAGAAATAATTATAATAAAATAGATCATTATTTTTAAATTAAAATTAATTATAATAAAATAGACTATTCTTTTTTATCCTTTTCAATTTGAATAGAATAAGTAACAAAACGGAACATTTTCACACCAAACTAGTAGGGACAAAAACATTTTAAGATCAAATTATTTACCAAGGATAATTTTGCTTAGTTTTACATAAATTAAGGTTATTTTTATCATTTTCCCTGAAAATAATCTCAATTTTACTAAAACTAGTATAACTGATATCAATATTCATATTCCGCTTTTTCTCAGTTTAGAAAAGAATAATCTAGTTTGACTTGACGAAAATTAAGAAGTCTATTTGATTTTATAACTTTAAATTAAAATTAAATCGATATTATATTATTATTTAATCTTAAGATATTAAACATGTCAAATAGATATTTATAGAAAATTATTTTTTAAAACAAACTAATTTTTTTTTATAAGATATAGTTTTTAAGACAGTCCCCACCAAACAGCCACCTCATCACCTCAATCAGTGTACATTTTCATCGAACGACGGCGCTTGTCCAAACGGTTACAATGAATAACGTCGTCCTCTACAAAAATACATCATAGTCGTCGTTAATCTTGACCCAAATTTACATCATTCGCCACGTGTACGGTTAGGATGAATTACGTCATTTAGCCAGTCCACGTAAGTCAAAGTTCCGATAAAAGCATCGCTATATTTAGTACACCCACTGTTCATTCTGTATTTACTTGTGGAAACAGCAAAACATAAAATTGACACATTGTTGGCCAACTAGAAAGTCCTTACTCTCTCCTAATCTTAACCAAAGTAACTTTCTTGAAGAAATTTATGGAAACAAGATTGTCTGTAATCCATTGTGTGGATGTTTCTAAGTTTCTTGTTCTTCTTGCAAGTAAATGTAAGAAAAAGTTGGAGTTCAGACCATATTTGTCATTTCACCGACAGTGCAATTGTGGAAGTAAGGGATCTTTAGTAGTACTAGTACTAAAGAACAAAGATAAGAATTTCCAGGAAAACTAATTGTTAGGGTTTACTTTTCTTGAAACCCCATTATCAGTTTTGGTATTTTGGTGGACTTTTATGGCAATTTTAAGTTCAAAACATGAGAAAAGAAGGATCTTGATGTTAATAACTCTTCCATTCTTGTTTTCTTGTTCTCTTGTTTTGTCTCAGTGGCAAGCTGTAAGCACTACTGGTTCAAATTCTTGTTTTTTGCTTTAGACCCTTGTGGTTCGGCCTTTCTTGGACCCCTGAACAATGGGAGCTTAGTGTATCAGTTTTTTTTTTTTTTTTGAGAGAAAATGGCAGGTGGTAAGATGAAAATATGTTTTAGTAAGATATATAGCTTTTCGTGCATGAAGTGTTCGTTTAAAGAGGAACATGGTCAAATTGGGAAGAGGGGTTTTTCAAGGATTGTGTATTGTAATGATCCTGATAATCCAGAACAGGTGCAGCTAAATTATAGAGGGAATTATGTTTCTACTACAAAGTACACAGCAATTAATTTCATACCCAAATCATTGTTTGAACAATTTAGGAGGGTTGCAAATATATACTTTCTTGTAGTTGCTTGTGTTTCATTTAGTCCTCTAGCTCCCTATACAGCCAGCAGCATTTTAGCGCCTTTGCTTGTTGTGATTGGGGCAACAATGGCCAAAGAAGGAATCGAAGATTGGAGGCGTAAAAAGCAGGTATATGCTTATTACTAACATATTCTGATGCTTGAGAAGCTTTTGTGCTAGCTACTGGTTAATCCTGTTTCATAGATTTTTATGCTCTGTTTTCCTCGGTTGCGATCAAATAGCTCCCCGTTCACCAATCACAATCAATCTAGCCAGGGTGAAACTTAATCACTAAAATGGTTTTGCTCTTTTTATGAATGGTTAAATGAGCTTAGGATTTAACTTGGCCAGTGTGGTTTAGCAACTAAGGACAATGACATTGGGGCAGTGTTGATTTCATAATGAGGCTAAAAATAGTGAAGCAATTTAAAAAAAAAGAACCTATTGGAATAAATAAATAAATAAATGCAGTATCTTTCTTGACCCGCGGGTTCATCGCTTTAATGAACATGTTCTATAATTGAGCTTCCTAAAATGACTAGGAAATACAAAAAAATTTCTCAAGCACAAGCATTGACTACTTGATACAATTTTTAAAAAATGAAATTTATTACGTAAAAACATTTTGTGTCCCTGTTGGTTGAACACAAGTGTTTCAACTTTTTTATTTCCCTGGTGAAAAAGATTCTTAGTCAATGTTGGCATGCCTTTGGTTCTGGCAGTTTGACAAAAAAAATGTTGGCATTTTGGCATGCTTTTGGTTTGTCGTAAGCAAGTTCAGTTATATATTCACTTGTCCTTCTTTAAAAATTTTTAGTTCTTTTGTATGCAATCTTTTCCAGGATATTGAGGCCAATAACCGGAAAGTAAACGTATACGCTGAAAATCATACTTTCCAAGAGACTAGATGGAAAAGTTTACGAGTTGGTGATCTTATTAAGGTGTACAAGGATCAATATTTTCCCACTGATTTGCTTTTGCTTTCATCAAGCTACGAGGATGGGATATGTTATGTTGAAACCTCCAATCTTGATGGAGAGACTAACCTTAAGGTGAAGCATGCATTAAATATCACATCCTCCCTGCAAGACGATGGTTCTTTTCAAAATTTTAAAGCTCTTGTTAAGTGTGAAGATCCAAATGAAAATCTTTATACTTTCATTGGAACTCTGTATTATGATAACCAGCAAAACCCTCTTTCAGTGCAGCAGATACTTCTGCGAGGTTCCAAGCTACGGAATACTGATTATGTTTATGGTGTGGTCATTTTTACTGGTCATGACACAAAAGTCATGCAGAATTCTACAGATCCTCCTTCTAAGAGGAGTGGAATCGAGAAAAGGATGGATAAAATAATATATGTTCTTTTTGGTACCTTGATTACGATAGCTTTTATTGGATCTATCTTTTTCGGGATTGAAACTAAAAATGACATTTCTGGTGGGAAACTAAGGAGGTGGTATCTTCGACCAGACAAAACAAGTGTGTTTTATGATCCTAAAAGAGCTTCACTGGCTGCATTTTTCCATTTCCTGACAGCCCTTATGTTGTATGGGTACTTGATTCCTATTTCGCTATATGTGTCTATTGAAATTGTAAAGGTTTTACAGAGCATATTCATCAATCAAGATAGGGAGATGTACTATGAGGAAACAGATAAGCCAGCTCATGCAAGAACATCTAATCTTAATGAGGAACTTGGGCAGGTTGACACTATACTCTCTGACAAAACAGGCACCTTAACATGCAACTCCATGGAGTTTGTTAAATGTTCAGTCGCAGGTGTTGCGTATGGACGTGTTGTGACTGAGGTAGAGAGGGCCCTGGCAAAGCAAAAAAGAGATGGAGCACAGGAAGTAGGTGATACTTCCAATGATGTGAAGGAATCAACTAACCCCGCTGTTAACTCGGAGAAATCTATTAAAGGATTCAACTTCAAAGATGAGCGTATAATGAATGGTCAATGGGTCCATGAGCCTCATCGAGACATGATACAGAAGTTTTTTAGAGTACTGGCCATTTGTCATACTGTTATTCCTGACGTGAACAAAAAAACAGGCGAGATCTCCTATGAAGCAGAGTCACCAGATGAAGCTGCCTTTGTCATTGCAGCAAGGGAACTTGGATTCCAATTCTTTGAAAGAACACAAAACAGAATTACACTGCATGAATTGGATCATCAGAGTGGCAAGATGGTTGACAGGTAAATCTTTGATTTGGTTTTTCCTGTATTTGAATCTTGAATATTCAGAAGTTCTGTTCAAAGACCTGAAAGTGGTTTGCTCATCCATTAGCCAAGAAGACATCCACATTTCCCTATTTTGTCTTTTTGGGATGTGTTTTATCTACTCTTTTTTATTTCAACTCTTTTAGTTGTGTGGTGTAGAAGAATCCCTGACAGGGCTTATTTCTGTTGGTTGATATTTTCTCAGGGATTAAATACTAGTTTTGTGGCCTGCCAAGTGCCAACCAACAATAGTAGCTTTGTCCTTCAGATTTGTTGAAAACATAATACAAATAAATAAGGTTTCAGAAACAGGCGACAAAGTCCATTTGAGAAATGCTTTTAATTTTATTTATTTTTTAAATGAAATTTCTCTTCAATCTTATTTATTTGAAAAGATCTTTATAAAGAAGTTGAAAAAGTTTTTCAACATCTTTTGGAACCAAGCATCAGAAGTGTCTTCTTTAGATGTAAGATCACATGTAATCAGAGTAGAAAGGAAGGGTCCTTGGTCCTGAGGAAAAAAAAATAAGACCTGTATCTAAAGGGACATGTTCAAGACCTAATGTAAATAAATGAAAAGTTTGACCTTTCAAACCTCTTGTGCTTCCTTCAGAGAAAAGAACCTGCTTATGTTTTTAAATGAGGTGATCACACAATTTAACAAGAATTATTGTGTAAATTCCAATCTGGGATGCTATCCTCTTCATCACTCTAAGCCCCTAACATTCTCAACTAAGATGCTTTTGCTTCAACAGAAAAGCAAGATTCATTGTTTCTATAAACCTGTTATGTTTAATCTGCTTCGACATTGAGATAAAATGAGATATGAATAATACGCTGCAACTTATACCACTCTGCGTTACTTCAGTTTAAAAAAATAAAATACTGCAATGAACTTAAAAATTATATCGAGGCCTCGTCACTTCTTTACGTATCAATTGGTTATGGAATTATTTTTACCCTTTTCCCTTATTAGTTTCATTGCTTTCTGCATAACGTGATCTTCATTTCAGATCATATCAGCTCCTTCATGTCTTAGAGTTCAGTAGTTCGCGGAAGCGAATGTCTGTAATTGTAAAAAATGCTGAGAACCAGTTGTTGCTCCTCAGCAAAGGTGCAGACAGGTCTGTGTCTCCATGCACTGCCCTTGCATGTGTCTAGTTTTTCTTATCAAGTGATCAATGTGATTCAAATCCTCTGATTCTGTTTAATTTAGACTGATATCTTCTTGCTCGTAATATTTCCTTTTGTTAGTGTGATGTTCGAACAACTTTCAAAAGATGGGCGTGTCTTTGAGGGTATAACAAGGGAACATCTTAAACAATATGCTGAAGCAGGATTGCGAACTCTTGTCGTAGCTTACCGTGAGCTTGATGAGAAAGAGTTCCAATCATGGGAACAAGAGTTTTTGAATGCCCAAGCTTCTGTAACAGCAGATAGAGATGCTTTGGTGGATGCTGCTGCTCAGAAGATTGAACGGGACTTAATTCTCCTTGGTGTTACTGCTGTTGAGGACAAACTTCAAAAAGGGGTGAGCTTTAATCTTGTGTTGCACATTGGTTGCAATTCAGAGTAGCTTGCAATCTCCTTTTTCGCTTTGTGTTGTACATGACTCGCTCCAATTCCAAACTGATTGCTGCAGGTCCCTGAATGCATTGATAAGCTTGCAAAAGCTGGAATTAAGATTTGGGTCTTAACTGGTGATAAGATGGAAACGGCTATCAATATTGGGTAGGGTTTACTAGTAAAATCATGCAACTTCTATAATCATAACGGTGAATGGAGTTCTCATCATCTTTCTGAATGTCCTGTAGGTATGCTTGTAGTTTATTAAGACCAGATATGAGGCAAATCATAATTACTTTAGATTCTCAAGACATATTGGACTTGGAAAACCGAGGAAACAAGGAGACTATAGCAAAGGTACAGGATTTTGGATTTGTTTTGCCTACAAAAACACAAATGTTTAATTTTATGTTTTTCACCACGTTCAACTGTCTTAGGCTTCACATGATAGCATTACAAAGCAAATACGGGAGGGAATGTCACAAGTAAGCTCAAGCAGAGGAACTACTATATCATTTGGCTTGATCATTGATGGCAAATCATTGTCATTTGCTCTTGACAAAAAACTAGAAAAATCGTTCTTGGAGCTTGCAATAAATTGTGCATCTGTTATTTGCTGCCGCTCCACTCCTAAACAAAAAGCTCTTGTGGGTGCTATCCCTTACAGTTTTGTATTTAGAGAAATCTTTTCATGAGCTGTGTACAAAGTTTGTTCAATATTTCGTTTTGTTGGCCATTTGAATAATCTGACAGAAATATTTGAAGATATGCAGGTTACCAGACTGGTGAAAGTTGAAACACACCGAACTACATTAGCAATTGGGGATGGGGCAAATGATGTAAGCATGCTACAAGAGGCTGATGTTGGGGTTGGCATCAGTGGCGTTGAAGGAATGCAGGTTAAATTTTTTTGTCTAGTTCTTCCTCTTTTGTATTATCCTTTTTCCTTTCTCCATTTC
The DNA here is from genome assembly GCA_032847665.1 of Solanum chilense. Classification (NCBI taxonomy): domain Eukaryota; kingdom Viridiplantae; phylum Streptophyta; class Magnoliopsida; order Solanales; family Solanaceae; genus Solanum; species Solanum chilense. The sequence continues at coordinate 53,030,471 of CM064964.1, forward strand.
TCAGCATTTGGACCCTTCCCTTCCCTTTTCTTCGTTGTCCTACTTCACTGTACCTTTTCCTTGTTAGGACTGGATATCTTTCCTCAAGTGGGGGTTTGGGTGAGGGATTAGGTAGTAGCTTTGGCTGTCCTGTTTTTCTGTACATATTACCGTATCTATTCTCCCTCGATTGTGAGCACTTGTAATTTTGATATCTTTTATAAGGTCAGTTGGAGGCCTAAAAAGCTACTGAAAATGAGGATATAAGTACATCATGCAACTGTAATATATTTTTCAGGGAAGAAACATGCAGTGTAAGACCCACCGGCACATGACTGTTTGATTATATAATGTAGTTTTTTGCAGCACTCTACTCTTTCTATTGTATCATTTTTTCTGCATGAATTAACTTTCTGAGCAGAAACAAACTCTCTGTCTAATGAACTTGATGATAATTGTGTCTTCTACTTGGTGTGTTGCATGTCCACAAATTTCAAGTTCTTAGTGTAAGAATTCTGCTAGGCCAGTAGCTGCTAATGATTGGTCTGCATTATGGATAGTCCGACTTTACAAATTGTAGCAAGCTTGAAGTTAGTACGTTTTTATTAATCATTAATCATTGTTCTGGAGGATTAGGAATTGATAATCAAGGAGTCGAGACTAAATGAAGAACAGAAGTAACGTGCAGTACTTTAGTATATATTAACTCTTTTGTGTGAGACACTTTTCCTTTTGCTGATTACTGCTCCTCTGGAGCGCCTTATTAACTGTTTCGTGTTCAGATTTGATGAATGGTTTCTCAGTGAACTTCTCTATATTTTTAGATTAACATATTATTTTCTAACTTCCCATGTAAAACTTTTTATGCTTCTACATAGATGTGAATTGCATTAGCATGACAAACTGTCATTGCCAAAAGATGTATTGGCGTTGTTGCTCATTTCAACATTCTGCCTGATATGGATTTTTGATTTAGCAGGAGCTGTAACACTGTTTTCCTCTTTCATTTGCTGCTGTTTTTTTGGGCATAAATATTATCTACGAAGTCGGTCAATGCTTAGAGTCATAAGCTTTTTCCAGAAGACATTCTGTTTTCTTGTCTCTCTTGATAGACTGTGATTTCTAATTGTGTAGTAGGCAATATGAGCACATATGCTTCTGCCTGACAATGCCAATGTTTTAGAGGAGTTAAACTGATGATTCTGCAAATCTTATTAGGCTGTCATGTCAAGTGATTATGCAATAGCTCAATTCTGTTTTCTTGAGCGCTTGTTATTGGTCCATGGCCACTGGTGCTACAGGAGAATATCGATGATGGTAAGTATTCAATATCTCTTCTTGGTGAAATAACAATAAAATTGGATATGACCAGAAACCACATCAGGCATTTCGTTCATCTTGAATTGTACCCTTTTTTAAACCTTTTTTGTAAAAACTGAATTGATGTAATTAACATTTGCAGGATTGAGTTGAATATTTTTATTTAAACAGGCGTGCAAACATAATTATTTTAGCAGGCTTACAGTTTTCTTAAATTATTAAGAAGTATGACACATTATAAAGTGATTAGCCAGTTTCATGTTTGGTTTTGAATTAGAGACATTTATGATCTTCCTAATATCACCTTGGCATGGTTGCAGCTATGCTACTTCTTTTACAAGAACATCGCCTTCGGGTTGACCCTTTTCTGGTTCGAGGGCTTTGCTTCTTTCTCTGGCCGACCTGCTTATAATGACTGGTATATGTCATTATATAATGTGTTCTTCACATCGCTTCCTGTGATTGCTCTCGGTGTCTTTGATCAGGATGTTTCTGCCCGCCTATGTCTCGAGGTCTGTCTCCTATTTCATACTTCCTTTTAAGCAATGCAAACAAATCATATTTATTTTAATAAAAACTATTTCATATTCACCAACTTACAGATAGGCAAAAGCATGATAAGGAAGTTAAATAAAGGAGTGGTAACATTTACATGGTTGTGAATGCATAAATCACCTTCATATAAGTATGCACTTAGGATTAGGCAAAAACACGACCACAAACAAGGTTATGATAAGGCATTTCATCGTTTCCACGTTTTATGTATCTTTTTTAATCTCTTTCTCAAGTGGATACAACTATACAAGTGAGCAAGAGGGCCTCAACCTTGAAAATCTTTTTTCTTAATTATTACTTTGCGGCAGAAGTTCTGATAGAAGGTTCTGTTAGACGAGGCACGTGAAATGAATTATGTGGTGTTTTGATGCATAAGATTATATTTATGTGAAGATGTAGTTGAATGATTTAGTTATAAGATTTAAACGAATAGCTTAGTATCTATAAGGCCCGTTCATCTGAATTTTTGCTTGAGTTACTGATACATGCAAGTCGAGAAGGGTTCCTTTATATCTCTCATAGAATCTCTTTTGCAGTTTCCTAAGCTCTATGAAGAGGGAACAAAGAACATTCTTTTCAGTTGGCGTCGCATTTTAGGCTGGATGTTAAACGGTGTTCTCTGTTCTATGATCATCTTCTTTGGCATTACCAATTCACTCGTGCATCAAGTATTCCGAAAAGATGGTCAACCAGTTGACTACGGAGTCCTCGGGGTGATGATGTACACGTGTGTCGTGTGGACAGTCAATTGTCAAATGGCAATCTCTATCAACTACTTCACTTGGATTCAGCACTTCTTCATTTGGGGCAGCATTGCCATTTGGTACGTGTTTTTAGTTGTTTATGGCTCTCTTTCGCCTATAATATCTACAACCGCGTACAAGATTCTTGTGGAAGCTTGTGCTCCGAGTCCTTTCTTTTGGCTTGTCACACTCCTGGTTGTCGTTGCCACTTTGTTACCATACGTTACGTACAGGGCATTTCAAACACAGTTCCATCCTATGTACCATGATCAGATTCAAAGGAAACAATTCGAAATTTTAAACAATGACTTTTCTGAGGAGTCCAGTGACAGAGGCAAACAAAATATAGATCTTTAAAATATAGTTTGTAGTTTATAATTGACTGTTCAATTTGTAAAGTTAATTAAGTTGTGTAAAGTAGATATATAACAATACTGAGTGAATAGGGCTAGGAAAGTAGAAACTAACATTTTGAGGTGGAATTTATTATCATTGTAACAGTCTAAATACATCCCTTTTGGTAAAGGATTTGATTTAACTATCATGGTACAATAGATTTTCTTTCTAAAGAGATTAATCAATATGATCTTCCTAAGTTTGCATTAACGAAAAATGGTTAAAATTACCCTTAAACTATTTGAAATCGAGCAGTATACCTTTCACTTGGAAGGAGATTGCAATAGCTCTTGTTATCCAATTACTGAACATCTATCATCTGGTGCTTTAAGACATGTTGATACTCTATTCGTTTCAAAATAGTTGTCATGTCTCAGTTTTAGAAAGTTAATTTGACTAAAATTTAAATATTAAATTAGATTACTTTGATATTCAAAATTAAATTTAGATATTAAAATATTATACAAAATAATATTATAAAATTTCCATGGAAGGATATATCTTGATCAAAATTTCCATTCTATACTTGTATAGTTAGATAATGCTTTATGAATTTGGTGTTCTCCTTTAATTGATGGTGATACTTCAATTCTCTGCCCCAAATTAATTGTCTCTTTATATTATACTATTTTCAGTATTTGTTTATATGTTTGACACACTGAAAAATGTGTTAAAACTATGTGCATCGTTAATTTACTTAAATTCAAAGTTTTCCATTTATTTTTTCTATTCCAATTTCAATACTGACATATTGCCGACTTGACTCAAGTGCTATGCCGGCCCCCCTTTGAAACAAACTGAAATACAATGATTAGCCTTTCACGAATGTTTAGTATGATTCGTTTAAATTTATCTTTGAAAATTTACTTGGTCAATTACATTAGGAATAAGTTCAACCGATTAATAATTGCATTTTAGAAATGTAAGTTATAGAATATATATTGTGATTCAGAAACACTGAGATATAAATTGGACAAACGATTATAATATGTAAATTGTATTTTATTTTTTTTACAAAAATCAACTTATAAATCACGTTTCTAAAGTTTAGTCGCGATGCAATCGACACACATCAGATAATGCATTATGGTATGTTATCAAATGACAAATATAGCGCTGGAATTTTTATATTTTTTTTGTAACAAAAGGACATTAGTAATACGAATAATGAAGAAAACACAAGGGAAATAGGCCAAGGAGATGACGTTTAAGCGGCAAAAAAAGGAGCTAAGCATTAGCTAAATTAGCACATTCGGATGTAGTAATTATTTAGAGTGTGTTTGGTACGAAGGAAAATATTTTCTGGAAAATGTTTTTCAATTTTCTCATGTTTGGTTGGGGCAAAAGTTTTGGAAAATGTTTTCCAAATCAACTCATTTTCCTCAAAATTAAGGAAAATGACTTCCCTTCAAAAATTAAGGAAAACATTTTCCAAATCTCTCCTCCATTTTCAAATTACATTTTTTTTTTGAAAAACATCAATTTTTTTTAAAATAAAAATATTTTCAGTTTCAAAATTTTATTTTTAAAACCCAATCCCTGACCACCCTCTCCCCCCTCCCCCCTCCCCCCTCCCCAACCCTACCCCCTCCACAAAAAAATAATTTTGCTTTTTAATAATTTTTTCAACTTCAAATTTTATTTTTAAACTCCTACCTCCCCCTGGCCAGCCCCCTACCCATCCCCATCAGCCACCCACTACCCCTCAAAAAATTAATTTTGCTTTTTAAAAATACTATCAACTTTATTTTTTTATTTTTTCACTCCTATCCCCCTCCCCTGCCTCCCCACCCCAACAACCCCACCCCACCCCACCCCAAAAAAATTGTTTTAAAAAATATTTTTAATTTCATAAATTATTTTCTACTCTAGTAAAAATAAAAGATGTTCCACAAAAATATTTTTCATTCATAAATCAAACACTAAAAATCATTTCCGAAAAATATTTTCTACTCACCAACCAAACATGAGAAAATAAGTCCAAAATCTACTTGTTTTCCAAGAAAACATTTTGTTGGAAAACATTTTCCATGGAAAACATTTTCCTTCATACCAAACACACCCTTAATATATGATATAGTAATCATTTTAGCTTATTAAGAGTGGCTATGCAAATAAAAAAAAAAACTAATAAGTTTAACCAACAACTCACAACACAGTCAAATATTTGATTATTATGGGAAGTTTATGCTTTTATTGATTTGAAAAAGAAAAGCTCGCAAGTCGCAATCAATATTTTAGGAAAAACGTCTGAAAAGTATTTTAATTTTGATGGAAATTGTTGTTTATCTCTATACTATTTTATAAGTATATATGTGCTCACGTGAACACATTACTGTATTTATAATGATACAATATTTCCGATGTCCACATGGACTTATATATGTCTTTAAAATATACTATTAAATAATACAAGTTTCACGTGACATGTTTAAGTTCACAAGATTAAAGAACAATTTTATAAATTTGAGCTAACTTTAATTTAGGATCATAAGATCAAAAGTCTTCTTATTTTCTGAAACTCTATACAAATCAAAATAGACCATTCTTTATGAAACAATGAAAATATACTTTTATAATTTATTATTATCGACTTAATATAATTTGATCAAGTGAAATAAATAAAAATATCTTGATGTACGCGTGTAAAGTGGATTATCATCAATGGAAAAAGTTGCACCTTCTCAACTAAAAAGTAGATGCGCCTGAAAAGGAACGGACATCGCGTTTTGTTAATTAGTGAAAAATTGACACATTTGAGTTACTTACTTATAGAAGCTTCCAAAATTAAAATAAAAATCAAAAGTTATGAAAAAGGTTGTTCAAAAGATTTATCGTCGTAGATTTATAGGGGACAAAAAAAATTACTTTTTCATTATGTATTAGAACATTTATTAATTCGACTAGTTAGAACTTATTCTTAATATATTCTCTTGAAAATTTGCTCCAACTTTTTTTTTTTAATTTTTTTTTTTTAAAAAGGAAACTTGTATGGTTAAGTAGATTTATCCAAAAATACTCCTCTATTTCTTCTTGAGTGAATTTTCTTATCGAAAAAAAAAGTAACTCAATGAATTTTTTTACTGTTTAAGTTAATTAATTATATGTAACAGTTTATTTATGAAGAGGAACCTAAAATGAGAAAAAAGAGTAAATATCCTGCTTCAGTCAGTAATTACAGAAATTAATTGTTTGTCTTCTTTACATCAAATTAAATTAATTTTACTGGTTTATAAAATCAAAATGCAGGAAAATCTTGAATGACGTGTTATAATTTTAGAGCATGTTTGATATTGTTAGAAGCATTTTTCTAAAAAATAATTTGTGTTTGATTAATTTATTTAAAAAGTATTTTTTATAAGCATATTGCGTTTGATTTTTTTTAAAAAAAATTTAAGAGTTAAATTACAAAAAATGACAATTTTTAATGTACTTCTAATATTAAAATTATTTTATAAGGACGAACTATTTTATATCTATCATAAATTTTTTTATTTTTACAAATAAAAATTTACATCTTTAAATTTTCAATCAGTATTATACTTTTTTGGGGAGGCTGAAATCTTTAATTATTATTTTTTCTTCCTTTTTCTAATATTGAAAAAATTATTGTTAATATCCTTTTTTTAATACTACTAAAAATACCTAAAATTATATATAATATATAAGCATAAAATAATTTATAATATTTTATTCTTAAATGAAATTTAGTCAAACTTATAAAATATGCTATTCAATTAATAAGAAATATATTAGTAAATATGTACTTATGCATATATGAAAAGAATATTTTAATCTCGAAAAAAATATTTTTTTTGTTTCTGCTTTTTATTTTCTTCGTAACAACAGAAAAATTAAAATTATATTTATTTCCATTTAATAATAAGTGTTTTTTAGCTTTTTAACAATAATATCAAATAGATTCTTACTCGAAAAGATAGTATAAAAAATTATATTTTATTTATAAATTTATAGTATTCTATAATTTATTGCTAATTATCATATATGTTTTTGAAGGAAAAATATTTTAGTAAACGCAACACATGTTTTACATTTATGTCAAATTTTTAAAAAATAAAAATTAGATATTTAAATATTTCTAGAAGAGAAAAAAAAAAAACCCTCTCGTTACAACTTGCACAAATACTATAAAAGCGCAGCTGGAAACTGAAACAGTCCGTCTTCCCTGTCATAAATAATTCTCTCTCCATTAATAGGATCATAACCTACAGACACAGTAAACGTGCACCAGAGCGTTTATGAAATTACAACTACTCACATGCAGGAAGACGAATATTTTTCTCCTAGCTTTAGTAGCTACTCTTCAAATAGAGTGGCCGAGATTGCCGGAAAAATCTCCGATGAAATTAAACGTGATTCTCAGGTGGTAGAAGAGAACGTTGACGGTGCCGATGGAGATGAAGAATTCGAGTTCTCTTTGGTATGTGAAAATCCAGAGGATTCGGTCGGCGTATTTCCCTTCGACCGTCCTATTTACCCTGTTTTCAACCGCGATCTGATACTAAACGACGTTTCTTATGGCGTAGATCGAGAAGGTGTTAACGGTGAATCGTCGGAAAACGTCAATAATTCAGTTCAAGTTTCGTTAAAGGATTTATTCTTAGAAGAACGGGAACCGCTATCGTCGTCATCTTCCGAGGTCGATGAGTTGGAGAGTGTACCTCCGGGAACGTATTGTGTATGGAAGCCGAATATAACTGAGCCTTCACCAAGCAGATGTAAGAAGAGTAATTCAACGGGATCGGCGTTTAAGCGGTGGAATATTCGAGATTTGATGCGCCGGAGCAACAGTGACGGTAAGGACAGTTTTTTGTTTCTGACGCCGGAAAAAGGATCGAAAAACGAAACATCCAAAGCAAAGGACTCAGCGGAAGCGTCTAAAATTGCCGGAAAATTGAAGGCAAAGGGCAACAGTAGCAGCGGTAACAAAACATCTTCGATGACGGACGTTTATTTACGGAACCAAGCGGCAAAGGAAATGGATAAGAATAGGCGCAAATCATATTTACCATACCGGCGAGATCTGGTAGGTTTTTTCGCTAGTGCGAGCAATATTGGTAGAACTTTTCCTCCTTTTTAACAACCTTCCATTTTTTAATTCAGTGTTTGTAAATATCTAAATGAAAGAACATGTGCGATGATTTCTGAATGATTTAGTTGTTATGCTCTCATTTGTTTAAAGGATGATCATTCACATCGATAATGATTTCCGATAATTTTTTCATATTATCTATGAATTAAATTTGATAATTTTTACTTGGTATATTTACAAATAAATTCGAAAAAAAAAATCTTCCTAACTTAGGACCAAAAGTGCACTATGCTTCGCTCCGTTCCTACCTATATGTTTGTTGTCATACCTATTCTTTATGAAGGCTTTAATTAAAAGTATATTTTATTAAGTTATTTTTATTTTGGAATTTTAAATTTAATTACTGTACTATTTTAGATATCGGAAGGAGTAATAAATGTAGTAACCACAACTAGAAAAATTGTTTTGGTGTGAATAAATAGGCACATAGATTGTTGTTGGTTGCATTTAAGTTGCTTGCTGAGAGTTGGGGACTCGAGGAGAGATCGTGGGGGACTTTATTGTATAATCACGAATAGTCAAAAACCGCGCCAAAAAAGAAACAACTCTATTCATTATCATTATTTAATAATCATGACTCACCTTCTAAACATAATTACCAATTCCAAAACCTGGATCAGCTTGTTTCATTTGTTATGAGGTACTCTTACTGTATAATCGATTAAAGATATTAAATAGCATTAAAATTATTTATTCAACTATTAGAATAAGTTATTTCATAGTCGATATAATATGTGATATAAAATTAAATATTCATGGGCTGTGGAATTCGATTCACATCACGAAATCCTTTTATCATTCCTGGTTCCTTGACCTACCCCATTTAATAGGGAGGAATAAGTAATTTTGCCTGGATAGTTTACTTCCACTTGTTGTTTGCTTCACTCATCTCTCCACAACTTAATTATCTAAATAATTATGCACGTTCTAGTTTACCAAATAGTTTGCTACAACACCAACATAAATTAAACTATTTCCAACTATATTTAAAAAAAAAACAATCATATATAATTGAATCTAGAGGTTAAATGGTGGAATTGAGCTGAATATGGAGAGGAGAGAAGGATCAAATGGACCTAGTTATTAATTAATAAATAATTTATTGATCCGTTCAAAAGTTATTTAAACTTAATTTTTTATAACTCAATTCATCTTATTCTTACTAAATCTTAATTTTCCCTTTATTATAGCCCCCTAAACATAAATGAATTGCTTTAAAAAAACATCCCATGTAAGAATTATAAGATGATGATGTATAGAAAATGAATTGTAGCAAGTAAAAAGAGGAGAGAAATAAAAGGTGGGATAGTAGTAGTAGTGTTAAAGTAATACTCATATTGACAAGTAGTGAAGGAAAGTAAGTCCTTCACATGCATTCATTAATTAGTCAAAAGATCCATGAAATCTGCCATATCCTTTGGGTTGTGCAATCTACTTAGACAATCTCCAGCCTAAAATTATCTTTTTCTACTTTCATTGGGCTTTAAGTAACTGAAAACTGATTGTTTTGCATACTAAATTATGGTTGTAAATGTAAGACTTTAGCCATATTCAATTAATATTTATATCAATCAATCTAATATAAGTGAATTGTTGAGGAGTGCGAATATGTGATATATTCCTCAAAAAAATATTTAATGATATAAAATCACAGGGTAAATTTCAATATTTTCCTTTGCAGTCGATGTAATTAATCTTATAAAAAATATAAGGGCAACTTTCTCATATAGCAAATATAAAATTTATATTTGTATTTGTTATAACAAAGTTTGTATAAATGCGCTCCATAGCAAACATATATATGTATAATTCGCTATACATATATAATTGAAGCGAAGTGTATAAAACGAGAAAGAGAAAGAGACTTGGGCAGAGAATTGTATAAAACGAAGTGTATAAAACAAATTATATAATTATAAGTAGGTTGATTATATACAATTTGAATTTGTATGAAAATGAGAAAGAGAGAAAGGCAAAAGAGACTTAGGCAGGGAATATACAATTGAATAGAATTGTTGAAGAGATTATCACCATCAATTCAACTCCATTGATGATCTCCTACGTGAGCTTGAAAGCTTAAGCTTGCAGCTTTAACATGAGAGCAGATTAAGGGAAGAAGAAGAGTATTTTGTATTGATTATGTGTACCATTATAATGATTACAATATGAGTATATATAACATTGATGAATACCAAAACTAACTTCTAACTAACTATTGGAAAGTAACAACTTGTAACTAATATCTTGTGACTTGTAACTAACTAAAGCCACTAATTTGTTACTAACAGAAAGTATATTCTCATCACCCCCCCCTCAAGTTGGAGGTGATGCAAACACACTAGCTGCTGACTATCAGAACAAAGACTAGTGAAGCATACATGGTTATTGTGAGAGACAAAAGTATTGAGGGAATGTAGTTTAGGTAGAGTATATGTATAATCCTTTAGATAACTAGGAGTATTTATTGTTCTGGAAGTTCTTCTAGGCTCTTGTGTTGTAGAATCAACAGATGTTGTTTCATGTATGTTAGTGGTATTGGTTACTTGACTTTCAGTGACTTCATGTGGTGTTAGATTGTCCAGCATTTCATCAGTAGCAAATATGTTTGTATTTCCAGGCATACAAGGTATATTAGCAGAATGAGTAAGCATCTTTAATACAGAACTGAAGCTAGAGTCATTATCAGGAACATGAACAAAAGGAAACATTTTTTCATGAAAAACAACATCTCTGGATATATGAACTTTCTTTGTAGCTAGATTTAAAACTTTGTATCCTTTTGTATTGAATGGATAACCAACAAAAATATGAGGAATGACTCTTGGTTCAAATTTATCCTTGTGAGTTTTTAAAACAGTTGGAAAACAAAGACAACCAAAACTCTTTAGATGAGAATAGGTAGGCTGCTTAAGGTATAATATCTCATATGGAGATTTGTTTTGAAGGAGTTTAGTTGGTAGTCTGTTTATTATGTATGTGGCAGTTAAAACACACTCTCCCCAGTATCTTAAAGGCAACTTTGATTGAAACAATAGTGCTCTTGCTGTTTCAAGTAAGTATTTATGTTTCCTCTCTACCACCCCATTTTGTTGGGGTGTATATGGACATGTCTTTTGGTGTATAATTCCTTTGGTTTGAAAGAAATGTTCAGCTTCAGATGAGGTAAATTCTAAGCCATTGTCTGATCTTATGGCTTTCAACTTGGTTTGAAACTGGTTTTCTATGAGGGACACAAAGGCTTTAATGGTTTGAAGGGCATTACTTTTGCATCTTAGTAGTTGTGTCCAAGTGGACCTACTGTAGTCATCAACCATGGTGAGAAAATAGTGGTAACCATCATGAGTAGGAATATGATATGGTCCCCATAAATCAACATGTAGTAGTTCAAAAATTTTGGTAGTGATAGATGTACTTTCTGGAAATGGCATCCTAGTTTGCCTAGCCATAGGGCATATGTTACATGTAAAAGGTTGTTTAGGAGAAAAGTTTACAGGTATGGATGTTATATTTCTCATCTTTACAAAAGGTACATGTCCTAATCTAGCATGCCATAGAAGTTCATCATCATTGTGTGTGTGACTAGAGACATCAGCAAATGAAAAACACTTATTATTAGAATGAGAAGAAGACACAGTCTTACAAGCTGCTTTATTTTAAGTAGAAATTTGAGATTGTCTTACAGAAGATACATTGTGAAACTCTGAGACAAGATGACATTTAGAGTGAGATGGATTTTCTTCAGCAGACTTGCAGCAATTGTGACACTTTTGACACAAGAAATATAGGCCATTCTTGGCCTTACCAAGCTCCAGAGGGCTCTTCAGAGAAGGGCCCTGCAATAAACAAGAAGATTTATCAAAACTGATGACTCCATTAAGTTGTATTGCTAAACAATGAACAGAAATGAGATTAAACTTGAAGCTGGGTACAAATAGCACTTTGCTTAGAGTTAACACTGGATTTAAACAAGCATCACCAACTTGAGTCACTTTAACCTTGTAACCATTTGGAAGTGATATTAAGAAAGGATATGGAAGTGTTCTAATATTTGTGAGAGTGGATCTATCATAAGTCATATGATGTGATGCTCCTGAATCTATTATCCAAGAGCCAGCAGTTAGCTTAACACATTCACAAGAAAGATCACCTATATCTTTTATAGAGGAATAACAAGCAAGTATACCTGCCAAATTCACAGCCCCATTCATCATGTTGTTTGAATCATCAGAATTGAAACCTCCATTTCCAGCTTGTATATTTCCCAATATGTTGAGTAATTGTTCATACTGATTTTTGGATAGGCTTATTGGCATTTTATTTCCCATTTGAGGCTCTTCCTCAGATTGTTGTTCACTCATATCAGAAGCACACACATTTGCTGCAGTACTTGTTCTTTTTCCTTTTTGAAACTTTGGATTGGATGGATATCCATGGAGTTTATAACATCTATCTCTCGTGTGTCCTGATTTCTTGCAATAGTCACATACTAAAATAGACCTGTTGACACTTGAATTCCCTCTAGACATACTGTTACTAGAACTGGATCCAGCCCCTTTAGATGAACTATAATCTGTTCTGAATCCTTTGTAACTTGCATTGTTATTGTACTGTCTATAAGCATTGAGAGAAGTAGAATCCAAGGCTGTATGATTATGAGGCTTTACTTCTCTTTGCTTTTCTTCTTGGCACAGTATAGCAAAAGCTTGAGCCATACTAGGAAGAGTGTTCATCATGAGAATACTACCTCTAACAGTAGTGTACATTTCATTTAACCCCATCAAAAAATGTATCAATCTTCTGTCTTGCTCAGCCTTTTGCAGCTTTGATTTACCTCCACAAGAACACACACATGTGCATTGAGAATTAATGTCAACTGTGCTCATCTCCTCCCACAGCTTTTTCATTGTTGTGTAGTACTTAGTAATGTCTAGAGTACCTTGAACAAGTTCATTTATCTCCTTTTGTAACTGGTACAATTTGCATCCATTTGTTTGATCATACCTTTCTTCTAATTCTGCCCATAACTCCCCAGCATTATTCACATATTGCAGGCTATCTCGCAACTCTGGAGACAAAGAATTCAAGATCCAAGATGTGACCATATCATCACATCTTTCCCACTGCATGAAGTTAGGATCAGTAGATGTAGGCTTCACGATTGTTCCATTAATAAAGCCTGTTTTACTCTTAACTGAAAGTGCTCTGAGGACTGCTCTTCTCCAAGATCTGTAGCCAGTACCATCGAAAACTCCAGGTAACAATGATGATCCTGCATTCTCTGAAGGATGCAGATAAAAGGGACTGGAAAAATCCAAACGAGATGTGGTTGAACTAGAAGCAACATCTCCAACTTGAGTGCCAGTCATTGTATTTGAATATCTGTGATAGATCTAACACAAAAAGAACCAGTCTAGAACTTGCTAAATTCCAGCTATGAATGTGTTTCCTCGATCAGAAAGAAAGAAGAAGAAACCAAAACCAAAAAAAAATCACAATACAACTCTGAATCAGTCAATCAAATCAGTTGATAACAACAACAAAAATGGCTCACAGTTCGACTTCGAAACAGGACCAATTAGACACCGAAGCTCTGATACCATGAAGAGATTATCACCATCAATTCAACTCCATTGATGATCTCCTACGTGAGCTTGAAAGCTTAAGCTTGCAGCTTTAACATGAGAGCAGATTAAGGGAAGAAGAAGAGTATTTTGTATTGATTATGTGTACCATTATAATGATTACAATATGAGTATATATAACATTGATGAATACCAAAACTAACTTCTAACTAACTATTGGAAAGTAACAACTTGTAACTAATATCTTGTGACTTGTAACTAACTAAAGCCACTAATTTGTTACTAACAGAAAGTATATTCTCATCAATTGTATAAAACGAGAAAGAGAGAAATTATATATAATTTGAATTTGTAAAAAACGAGAAAGAGAGACTTGGGCAGAGAGTACTTTATTGTATAATTATAAGTGTATAGGACAAAAATATATGTATTTGCATGTGTATATACAATTTTCTCTCGCTTTATATAATTAGAAAAACACAATTTATACAATTCTATTGTATAAAGTGAGAGAGGGAGAGTGGCGAGCGAGAATACGAGGGAGAGAGTGACTGACAAATGAGTTTGCTATGGAACACAAATAAATCAAGCAATAGCTACTATATTTATTTGATATTATTTATTTGCCATTCTATACAATTATCTTAAAATGTAAAACACTTAAAAATATCCATTTTAAAAAAGGGAAATTCTGAAATAATAATAATAATATACTCTTGAACTTTGAAAAAACCCCTAATTTTAACTACAAAGAGTCTCAAACACTTGATTTATATTGCACTGAAGAGAGTAGTTAAGTTAATTACTTACGCATCTTCCACATTCATATCACATTTATCACTAAATAATAATTAATCAATATGTATTGTCATGTTAATAAATGATTTAACTATGATAACTAAGTTATTATAGGTTGATGTAAAACCTGGAAGCGATAAAGTCTTAGCAATCGCTAAAGCCTAAAGGTAATAAGTTCAATGCCTTTAAATGATCTAATTTACAGAATAGCCAACTTATGTAAAGGTATTATATACTCCTATTAAATATAAATACACAGAGTGTTAAAATATATATATATAATTTGTGTATATGTTTTGTATACTTTTATTTACAAACATAATTAAATTGGGCTGCGGGCCAAAAAATATGATAGAAGCCTTTGAAATTATTGACGAGCCATATATATGTGCAACCTGAGATAGGCTCGACTAGGGCCTGCAAAAGGGCCCCAAAATTTATTATATATTTTATAGGAAAAAATGGCACTGTATGACCATTAATATAAATAAAATTCATATGATTTGAGTTATTACTTATCGTAAAGAGTTAATATTGTGATTAATCTTTAATAAAAATATTTCAGAGAAAAAGATAGAAATTCTTGAAAGAGGGAGAAAAAAAAAGAAAAAAAAGAGAGAATTGAAAAATATAAGAAAGAATACACATAAAAAAAGTTGTTGACAAATTACAAGGAGAGAGAAAAAGAATAATAAAAGTAGACATGATAACTATTAAGAAATAGAGTGAGAAAATCAGGAAAAAAAATTATTTTCAAATTAAAAAAATATGGCTATTTAAATGCCAAATAAATAATAAGAAAATCTTTTTTTGCTAAGAAATTTAAAGTGGGCTATTTATTACCAATAAACTCTATAATTTATAAATGAAAAGAGTACTCGATTTTCACTTTTATTCAAAAAATTAATAATCAAAGTAATAAGATATCATTCAGATAAACAACCTGCAATTTATAAAAACATGTAATATATAAAAATGAATAGTTGAATGATGACTTTTATAATAAAAGAAATTGAAGTTTCTTGTAGTCTAGTTGATTTTTTCTTATAACACAAGTGGATTAAGCTATTTTTTCAGTTTACAACATACTTGAATAAAGATGTTAACAAAACTATTTATTCACGATCTATATAAATACAGATATGAGAAAGCGACTTAATGTAGAACATTTTGCAAAATTCATTCCACTTGGAATATATTGCAACATTATGACAACATTCTTTCAGCTTCCCATTCTTTTCCATTTCGATTTATAAAGGCCAGGTTGCTTAACTATATACAACAATTAAAATTTGAACTATATATATAACTTAAACTCGTAACTATATATTCCTCTTTTGGCACAAAAAAGTAAAGATGGGGTGGGGGTCCCTGGCATAGGGTTTGATGTGTAATATTGACAATATGATGTATGTGCAATTATGTGCCTAATATGTCGAAACCATGACACAATTTGCCATTCTCAAATTGCCTAAAGAGGCTTAATGATCATTTCTTATGGACTTAAAAGAGGCCAAAAATCCATTAAGTGAGATGCCCTTCCCCAATTTTGTGGTTTCCTCCAATATCATGGCACTCAGAAAATAGTCTTGCTCTGCTAGGCTTTCATCTTGGTAGATGTCTAATTATGGAGTATATATTTTTCAATTTCTTCCCCCATCAATCAAACAGAGGCGCGTGGAGGTCATTTGGAAAAGTTTGGGCCATGGGGAGGATAAGGATTAGCTTCTTTTTCATTTCCAAGGTAGCCGGTAAGAGTACTATAAGATTAGATCAAAGATCTTGCTCTGCTTTTGTTATACTACGAGAGTTTGGTTAAGTCCGACTTTATCATATGACTAATAGAGATGGTTTCTTCTTATTTACATAAATCTTGGTTATTTGTACCGATATTAATGAAAATAACAAGTATCTTATGTAATAATAGTTGAACTTATCAATCAACCTTGACCTTGACTCTCACTACGTACTCCAACTCTATCTATTAATGAAGACGCTTTATCTAATGAAGCAGGAGGAAGACTAGGAAAGCAATGGAACAGACAAGGCTCTGTAAGAAGAGCTAACTTGAATACGCCTGGAACGACGAACGAGGAGTATGAGAAGAGAGAAATGCACCCAAATTAGCCTGGGCACTACTATTATTAAGATGAGTTCTAAATGTGCATTGAGGACTATGTCATCATAATGAAAAGGTGAGATATATCGTATATCGTATAGTAAATAAACTAACAGTCAATTTGTAATATATGACTAATCTAACAGAGTTGATGTTTTATACACTAGATATGAATTGATAACTTAATTTTTTTTTAGTAACGTCAAATATGTGAATAATTTTACAATGTCGACAAATATTATTTTTTAATTCAAAACTCATCTATATTCTCCACATAAGGAGATTTAGGCCATACTGTAGCAGAAACATATGGTCCATATAGTGATAATAACTAGAAAGTTCCACCACCAAATTGATAATTGAGATAAAAATTGAAAGAATGTGAAGAAAATGTTGAAGTACAACCACAAGTAGCATTAGATTGAAGATAGGACCTTATCTTTTCTCATCCACTACCTTTTTCTTTTTTATCTTTCATTTACCATCCTCCATTCATTTTTTTTTCTTCCGTACGTAGATTTTTTGTTTGAATTTGAGGTAGTCATAAATATTTGTTTTTAATATTGACACATGTCACTTCACCACCTTTAATCTTGACACGTGGCAAGCATTGATCGGATAAGGGATATTTGGTAATTTGTTCAAAGAGATTGATGTTAATCTCAGTTGAAGGAATTAAAAAAATTGCTTTGGATATTGTATTCACAAATAGATCTTCCATGCATACACGTATTTAGAGATTCAATCCATCTAATATAATTGTGTAATGTTTATTTCAAATTAATCCTTGAATATATTGGAAGCGATACAATGAAGAAGGATCTAACTACTTTTGAATACTTTTGAACAAGTAAGGAGGTCGACCGAGAAGGATGCAAGTCTGGTGTATCAGTTATCGTAACCATGGCAAAACTTTGGGTACATAGCAAAGTGCGAAGCGGATAATTGCTTTGCTTCGAGAATATTCTGCAAATGAGATTATGTCTCTAAATCTGATGAATTTGGTACTAAATAGAGATTATGGCCATAATTGTTACTCTGCCGAGGCGAACGGTCATTGCATATGCATGTCCAAATTATGAAAATGACCCTACGACAACCAAATAAAAGAATGAGTGCAAATGTAGGTGGGAATATAATTTGTACTGCCCTACGAAAAGTATAACATTTGCCTATTCAGCGGTGAAATCAGAATTTTTAAGTTAAAATAAGTTCGATAAATATATCGTATATATATTTAAAAAAAATTCTCAATCTCTATACAGTTTAATTTTTCAACGGAAGACAGATCCGAACTCCTAGCTCTGCCCCGGCCCCATCATCCTATTTCTTTCCTCCACATCCCTTTAATTTATTTTTTTCTAAAGAAAAAAAAAGGGAAAAGAATTAGTTTCTTGAAATGTAAGGTTCTTGGCTTCTTAGCCATATGATATTAAGGCAAAAGTAAGATACAACATTGAATCTCCAACGTTCAAACCTCATCTACAATGGATTGAAGCTCTCATTTGCTTAGCCATCACTTTCAACATTGTCTATTGGATTGGTTATATGTAAGAGTTCTAAAGCAGCAATAATCAAGAACCCATCACTAGCTATACTATTACTAGTTAGTAACAAACTAGTATAAAGGGCAAGCAAAAGCTAAAGGAAGCTCATTGAGAAATGTCAACTGCTTCCATTAACAATTGCCTTACTCTCTCCCCTGCTCAAGCTTCCCTTAAGAAACCTACTCGTCCCGTTGCCTTCGCAAGGCTTGGCAACTCTTCTTCTTCTTCTTTTTCTATTCCAAGTCTCATCAGAAACGAGCCCGTCTTTGCTGCCCCTACTCCCATCATCAACCCCGTTGTGGTACGAATTTTTAACTTACATCACTATATTTTAACCTGTTATAACAAGTTATTTATATTTGACGTTACTTAATTTGTTTTTTAAGCAAGACATTTTTTTGTCTTATCGTATTATTGGTAACGACTTATGTGTCCATGCATGCTAGTTCACGTGAAAATTCAATATTGGCATAGTTCTAAACTTTAGTTTCTAACCACCCTTATTATTGGTATTGTTATTTTTGGCCATGAATCTCCTGAAGTTAGGTGAATTGATCATGTCGCTCTAAATTGTACACGTCTATTACGTGTACTCAATGACATATAATATATTATTATAGTCCTAAAATAAGTGTTATTTTAATTTATTTCACACTCATTAAAATCAATATTTTTGAGTACTAGTTCTTTAATGCAAGAGTATAGTTGGATAAAACATACTAATTTGTATTTTGAAACTATAAGATGACGAGAGGGTGGAAATAACAAATCAAAATTTGAAAATGAACCAAAATAGAGGTGGCAATTAGGTAGAGGTTCTCGCAAAATGAAAATTAAATATGTAGGGTCGTATTGTGAATTATGTGGATAATGTTTTTGCTCTCTATTTTATTTTATTTTTAAAAAATAATTATTACTTTCAATAATCCAATGGGTATCCTCGTATGTGCCCATCCTACAAGTGATAAAATGATAACTACCAGTCTACCATCAAGTTTATAGGATAGAAACTATTTAGTATACATTGTTTTTGTCTTAATTTCTAGGTTTGGTACGATCTCCATTTCTTTCTTTTGACATCTCCATCACTTTTTAATGTGGTTACCACTTGCTATAATCAAACTTCACTTAGCATTTTATTTGAACTTAGTGAAAGTGAAATTTTTCCTAATAATTGGTCTAAAAATTGAAGAACAATATATGATCAACAGATATTTAAAGATAAATTTTTGAAATCTGATTCAAAATTTATGGTCAAGTATTAACTTATATATATATATATATATATATATATACCTCTTCTAAAATGCTAATGAGAATTAGAATTTGCAGAGAGAAGAAATGGCAAAAGAATCCTACGATCAAGCCATTGCTGCACTCGAGAAACTCCTCAGGTTTGTACTCTCTCTACGACTCTACCCTCTAAATCACACAACTTTTTTCTCGATCAAGTGGGGCCCAAAAAATATACATACACCCCACACATACGTAGACAAAAAAATGTTATGCGAATATGCAGAATAAACACAATATAATCATGCAATGTTTACTCGTAAAATTCAATTTTCCGGCAATGAACATGTTACTTGGTTTCGAGTTCTCCAGATCTGCATTAATTTTACCATTCTATCATCAGTTTTTTACCCCAGATCTGCATTAATTTATCATGGTGATAGTGCTCAAACCACAAATCTTTTTTTTTCTACCTGAAATATCGCTTCAATAAAAATAATGGTCTAAATTATTTTCTGCAATTACAGCGAGAAAGCAGAACTTGGACCAGTTGCTGCAGCAAGAGTTGACCAGATCACTGCTGAATTGAAATCAGCAGACGGCGGCAAGGCGTTCGACCCTGTTGAGCACATGAAAGCTGGCTTTATTCATTTCAAGACTGAGAAATATGAGTAAGCAAATTTATCACTTTCTTCAAATTAAAATTTCTGCATATTTGACGTTGTAACATTATTAGTGTCTGATACTTTTTCCTCTTTTCTATTTATGTACCAACAGTACAAACCCAGCCTTATATGGTGAACTAGCAAAGGGCCAGAGCCCTAAGGTACAAATTCCTTGTTAATTTGTTATCTAATTTTATGATTTGTACGGTTTCTGATAAGTTCTATTGTCCTAAATGTGTAAACAGTTCATGGTTTTCGCGTGCTCTGACTCACGAGTCTGCCCATCCCATGTCCTCAACTTCCAACCTGGTGAGGCATTCATGGTTCGTAACATCGCCAACATGGTCCCTGCTTATGACAAGGTCAGTTACAAATCGATCAACTAGTCGATTATTTCGCTCTGGAATTGTGTTTTTTAAAAATAAAGATGGGATTGAATTTGAACAGGTCAGGTACTCTGGAGTAGGAGCAGCCATTGAATACGCCGTGCTTCATCTTAAGGTGGAGAACATCGTTGTCATTGGACACAGTGCTTGTGGAGGTATCAAAGGTCTCATGTCACTACCTGAAGATGGTAGTGAATCAACGTACGTCACTCTATAAATTGATTCATTCAAAACACACTTATCGTTAACAGATGATTGATTAATAATCTAATATACGCAGTGCCTTTATTGAGGATTGGGTAAAAATTTGTTTACCTGCCAAGGCAAAGGTTCTGGCCGATCACGGAGGGAAAGAATTTGCACATCAATGCACAGCTTGTGAGAAGGTAAAATTCAAATTTTAACTTTTTGATTATCAGTTAATTACATATATAGCAGTATTTTATAATTGATGAAAAATGTCGCAGGAAGCTGTGAACGTTTCACTTGGAAATTTGCTTACGTATCCATTCGTGAGAGAAGGATTGGTGAAGAAAACATTGGCATTGAAGGGAGGTTACTATGATTTCGTGAAGGGTGGATTTGAGCTGTGGGGACTTGAGTTCGGTCTTTCTCCTCCTCTTTCCGTATGAACTTAATTCAATTACCATTTGGCCCTCACAATTTCCTTCCTTTTTTTTTTCGCCTGACAGTACTTTTGCTTTGCAAAATCAACTGTGTGTATGTTGTTTGTATGTATTATGTATGTATGAATCAAATATGGAAGAGCACTCGTTGTTATATTTCTGAAATAAATAAAATGGAGACTACTTTTGGTATAAATACGTTTGTGGTGGGCTTTGGTAGGTAAAAGATGTGGCCAGTATACTGCACTGGAAGCTCATGTAGAGACAGAGAGATCGTCAAGCAACAAGAGGATTCCCAGATTTAATCTGTTATTCTTGCTCATGTAGACCAAAAATTGGCCATAATAATCTACAAACACTCTTTTCGGCTACAATTATACTAGTTTAACTTTCCATGATGCTTCTCTCATTTGTTAGTGTCAGACAACAATCCATTACAAAACGGAAAATTTGTCTTAGTTTGCAAATTTCAAGAGATTTGGGGTTCCACTCTAAAATGGGAAAGTTCGAATTAGTTGAAGCTAATGGATTGTGAATACCAAATGGAGTAATAATCTATATAAGAAAAAAAGACGCAAATCAACAAAACTAACACATAATTTTGAAAAATGCCAAGTAAAGAAAAATAAGGATTTGAAGCAAACTCCAGAAAAATATCTAGTCTAGTGAATGAAAGAGCTGGTATCGGTTGACACTACTAAAACAAGCCATAGCAGCAAAAATAAACAAGGTGCTTAGTTTCCCTTTGGTACTGCGTCACCATGGAGTATTAAAGACAGTTCTATATGAAGTCGTAGAGCCTATTTGGATTTTGGATGGGCTTATAAGCATTTGAAAGTTTATTTTGACGTAACGATTACTTAAAATAAGTCAACGTAAACGGACTTTTGCTGCTAGGTATTCAAAATGATTCATGACTACACTTTTGAGTTGTTTACGACAACCTTCAGTTGTATGAACTGCTGAAAAAGTACAAATGATATGTCAAATGGGCGATGACATTTGCACTAGTGTTTAGTCGCTCTGTAAATTTAACGTCATGTAATAATATATCATATAAATTGACTATCCATATATTTAAAATAAAAATTGAAAAATGCTATGTAAAAAGTAGTTGGATTTGGAAATTTCTAGGAAAAAATGACAAATAGCCAAATCGGCTCTGTTTTTTAACTGTCAACCGGCCGTACTTTTTTAGATAGCTTTTACACCCATTCGTTACTTGGCTCCACTTAAGGCTAAAGACAGAGAAGATTACAAATGCATCTTTGCCCGTCATATTAATATATTTCGTGTATTATATTAGTATATCATATATAAAATGTATTTTAAGTATTAGATTGATATATTTCACGAATCAAATTAGTAATTACGCATCAAATTAGTGTATGATGTATAAAATATACATCAAATTAATGTATCATGTATAAAATGTAATGTATCTTATTTAACCATTAATGAATCTCGCACATTAAATTAATATATCAACGTTCATATTATTGTATCCGTTTTGAAGAAATTTTGTAATTATGAATTTTTAAAAAATAAATTATAATTTTATCTCAAAAATATGTGATTTTTTTTATGTATAAATTTAAGGAATCCCACAGTGTAATACAATAATTACATTATGTCCCGACAAATTTAGTATTTACTAATAATCCCTTAAAATTGTTGTGGCGTGATACATTAGTATGTAGTGATACATGGTAAATGATACACAGTAACTTAAAACTGTTAAGATTAAAAGGGGGAAAATGGAATATTTAAATTTGTTATCTAAATCAGCTTAAAGTACGGTAACAGTTCATTAATAAGCATTAATTCAGTACGTAATTGGATAACAATTTCAAATTTTGAAAATTCAAGATTATATCATCTAGTTTGAAGACATTTTTATGAACATCCAGTTATTAAACTTATTGACTGATACATGATAACAATTTTCAAAAACTCGTGATACATAGAAAATCATATGATACACATCAAATTCATGTATCAATGCATCGTCTAAACACTATAACTCACTGAGTCGATATGTATCAGCAAGCACACTTGATGGCGCAGTTATTAAACTTATTGACTGATACATGATAACAATTTTCAAAAACTCTTGATACATAGGGAATCATATGATACACATCTAGTTCATGTATCAATGCATCGACTAACACACTATAACACACTGAGTACTTATGTATTAAACTTATTGTCTGATACATGATAACAATTTTCAAAAATTCATGATACATATGGGATTCCTTTACTAAAATTTTTACTAATTTCAACAACAATGGTTGCTGCTTCTTTTCTCTTTTTTTGGTGTATTTTGTTAACCTTTGATTTAGATGATTCGCCAAAATCTTTGTTTGAATCCTTCTGAACATTCATAGGATCGTGCAAAGACTTTTTTCTATTTTCATTCTAATTTTCATTGTCCGAATCATAAATCCTTCTATTAGTAAAAGAATCCATTAATATGATGTAATAGAACAATGAACAAAAATTTAAAAAGAAGAACGGATGATGGAGTAAGAAGAAAAAAAGAAGACCTAGAGACGGCTGATGTAATATAGCAATGAACAAGAAGAAAAAAAAAGAAAATAAGAACAGATGATGGATTAAGAAGAAGAAGAACTATAGACGGATGATGGAGTAAGAATAAGAAGAACCAAAGAACAATGGTTCAATTTTCAGAAATTTCAAATTTTTTGAATTTTGAAATTTAAAATTTTATATTAAATGTGGTGAAATGTTTTTAATTAAAATTAATAATTCAAAATTCAAAATTCAAAAAGTGATTCAGAAGATTGAGTGTTTTAGTGGAGAAAAATAGGCATGATATTGGGGAAGTGTGTGTTATAGGAGAGAGAAGGTTATGTATCTCTAAACTTCTACTAAAATTAAAAAAAAAGAATTATGTAATATTTATTAAAAAAAGGGAAAATTAGAGAATACTAAACTTATAGTTGTGTATTTAAGTTATTTTTCTTTTTTTTATTTACACTTACTTTTCCCTACTTTTTATTCCTTATTCTTCATGTTATAATTTCCATTGGGTCACGACAAGACAAAATGGGCTTAGACGCTCTCTAGTAGTCCATTTTTAGGTCTGGTATTCAAAACATAAGCAACATTTGCAACCGTATTTAAAATATAGTCAAAATTAAAAAGAGTATCAAGACCGATTTCTGCTTATTTATTTACTGATTTACCGTAAAAGTCGCGTACATTTCGTCCTTAAATGTATGACTACGCTAGGTTAGAGGCGTGTGCTATTTGGATTAAATAAGTTCATTTTAAATTAAATTAAATTTGAATTGGCTTTTCAGATTTTTATTTCAATTTTGAATTTATGATTTATTTTATTTGATTTTTTAATTTGATTTCGAATTTAGAAAAATAAAATTTGAAAAATTGAATTATATATATATATATATATATATATATATATATATATATATATATAAATTTTTTTTTTCTAATGACAAGTATTTCTAACTTTGTTATGTTTCTAATTATGGATATAAATCGAAAAAATTCAAACCAAATCAAATTTATTTTGATTTGGATTGGGTGACACTTTATCAAAATAAAAAATCAAAGAATTCAAATCGAATAGTACAAAATCGAATCGAAAAAACTAATGCACACTCCTGTGCTGGATACGTTGTTATTGTTCACCACACAAACATTATTCAAACCAGAAAATAATATTAGACAACAATTATTATTCACTACATCTATAAAATAATTTTGCGAACTCGAATGGATTTTCAATTAACCCATAATAGCATTAACGAGTTTTTTCTCAAATAAAAATAATATATATATAAACAAAATTTTAACAAATAACACAAATAAACTTTTTTTCAGAGTCTTTGATGAGATATTTAAATTATTTTCTTACACGTGAAGTGTTGAATATCTTAAACTTCTCCATGCATTTAACTTTCTATATTTTAAGTTCTGTTAATAAAATTTTTTTACTCTATCACCGCTGGCAGAATGTATTTTAAACTGTAAAATGTAAAAAATTAGAATGTGCTCATAATGTCTAGATTGTGCCATTGTGGACAGACCAGTGTAGAACGTTCCATGGGCCTGACTCTGTTGCAACGGGTTAAATCAAAATCATAATAGGCGCTGCGATTCACTTATCAAAGAGTGGGGCCATTAAGGTGCAGCGTTACTCCAGTGGTGTAGCATACACATGAGTAATAGTCACGTTGAGAACGTAGATCACACAATATTAGAAAGAGCACCCGAACCGGAAGAACCAAGTCAATCGGGTCTTCCTCTTTGCTCTCACCAGTTGTCTTCTTAACAATGGCTGCATCTTCACACTCCTTAGCTTCTTCTGCTTGCTTCTCCACAACTCCGGCACGGAAATTTTCCGGCTCAGATCGATTTCAACTTGCTAAGTCTATACTCTGCCGGAAAATACCTGGTTTCTCCGGCAGTGTGGTCTGCGCTCGGCGTATTTGCTCTAACTATGCCTCTGACCAGTCCAACTACGGGAAGAAGCTTATGGATAGTATTTTTGTGGCATGCACTTCCGTTGCCTTGTCTTTCTCTCTCTATATATCAGACGTTGACCCTGCCTCGGCTTTTGTAGTCACTTCACCCAGGAAATTGCAGACTGATGAACTTGCTACTGTTCGTCTCTTCCAAGAGAATACACCTTCCGTTGTGTATATTACTAATCTTGCTTCCAGGTGATCTATCAATGAGGATGGTCCTTTTTTTTTTTCCTTATATGTTAGTAATTCACGTGCATTTGAGTTTGTAGATATAGTGCTAGATGAAAGTCTGCTAGATGTATTTCCTGTTATTGTAATTGCCGTCCACCTTTGTTTTTCCGGTTTGGTTAATTTGGATTCCGTTTGTGATATAATAGGCAGGATATGTTCACACTGGATGTATTTGAGGTGCCTCAAGGGTCTGGGTCAGGCTTCGTCTGGGATAAAAATGGAAATATTGTTACTAATTATCATGTGATTCGAGGTGCTTCTGATCTCAGGTGAGTTAATTGGCAACTGGCAACACATTTTTCTGTTTTAAACAAGTTTCTATTTATTAGTATCTGCCTAAATGATTTCAGTTTCAAGTTCCTTGCCACAGTCCTCATATTATTTCTATATGCTATCTGACTGCTCTTACACTAGTATAATTCTACAACTTCGATTGTCTTAGCTAATCATGGAGTATTGGGAAACCTGCAATTTTTTTCATGATATGAATTTGGTTGGATTGGACAGTCTGTTAGTTGCTTAATTTTGGTTTTACGCTCTAATTGCTAGTACTAATATAGTCTTAGTCTTGCTCAGAGTGACTCTTGCTGATCAAACTACTTATGATGCAAAAGTTGTTGGATTTGACCAAGATAAAGATGTTGCTGTGTTGCATATTGATGCACCAAAAGACAAGTTGCGACCTATACCAATTGGCGTATCGGCAGACTTGCTCGTTGGTCAAAAAGTATTTGCTATTGGAAATCCAGTATGTTACGAAATACAAACCTGCTAGAGAATACTGTTCATGTAATAATAGTACTTTTATCATCTCTGTTGTTCCTTCTCTAAACCTAGTTTGAGCCATTCTATATTCAGCTTTCGCTTTAAAACTGTTGTCTTGCAGGCATTCATGAGCATTACAACAATTAGAAAGTATTACTTTGCATATAGAATGCTACTGCATTTTGTTATCAATAAAATTTGTGCAAGGAAAAAAACCAACTGATAGCGAGTAAGGAAAAAAAACAACTGATAGCAAGTACAACTTAGTTCGGTCTTCTGGTTCAACTATTTGCTTGTAAGCCTACCTTTTCTCCAGCTAAAGAGTCAGTATCTGAAAGTTGGCTGTTACTTCTGAACATTCATCGCCTGCTAATATTTTTAATTGCTTTGCTTCTTTTCTCATGAGTTTAAAGCATAACGATTCCCCCCCCTGTAGTGCTCCAACTTCTGCCAAAATGTGTCACTGACTTGCACTTAAATCAAATTACTTGTTAAGGGCCCTAAAACAATTGTTGACTTACACATTGAAAATCTCTTGTTGCAATGAGTATATGTTTCTTGTTTAGGTACCCCACCACTTCACACCTCTTTTTCCTCTTTATTCATATAAATTTACTATAAACATGAATATTTTACTTCTCTTTTATGTTTCATATGTAAACACATGATGACTGATCTTTAATGTAAATATCTTTGCAGTTTGGACTTGATCATACACTCACCACTGGTGTAATCAGGTATTTAGACATTTCATTTATGGTGTGCAGGTTCCTAACGTTCAGATTTTCCAGTGAAATGGTGTTAACTATGTTTCTGTGAAGATAGGAGATGAAATAAATGAATCTAGCTACTCAAAGTCGTTTTAAAAGGCTTGTGCCATCAATGACTAACGAAGTGAAGGAAGTAGACGAGAGGAAATCAAATAAAAATGACGTTAACTTCTTTCCTTGTTTAAAATGGAGATGAAGTAGAGAATTTTGTTTAATCTTTTCCTTGTATTTCAACTGTAAGACTAGCCTTGTGATGTTGACGTGGTTGTCACTGTTGAGTGCCTTGCACCCATAAATTCCAAGAAGCAAACATAAATATTAACCATATGTTGGTAAATGGATACATATGCATAAGCAAGCTGTGTTGGATATGGATTAACTTAATGCTATGGATCATACATATTCTTTAACATCACTAATTAATTTATATGTTTCTAGTGGGCTTAGGAGAGAAATCAATTCTGCAGCTACTGGCCGCCCAATCCAAGATGTTATTCAGACAGATGCAGCAATCAATCCTGGTAACAGTGGAGGGCCACTTCTAGATAGTTCTGGAAATCTTATTGGAATAAATACTGCTATATATTCTCCTTCCGGTGCATCATCAGGTGTTGGATTTTCAATTCCAGTTGATACTGTAAGTTGTTATTTGTCTTTCAGAATTTTATTATTTGCAATGCTGAATGAAACTTTTAGGTTCAACATACTTCCCCATATAAAGCAAACTGATTTATTACACCCTGTGGTTCAGAAAGTTGCCCTTGCTTCTACTAAGAGGTGGTAGTCTCTCCCCTGATGATTTTGATTTTTACCTATTCAGGTCAGTGGCATTGTTGATCAGTTGGTGCAGTTTGGGAAGGTCACAAGGCCAATTTTGGGCATAAAGTTTGCACCTGATCAGTCCGTTGAGCAACTGGGAGTCACTGGAGTACTTGTTCTGGATGCTCCTCCAAATGGTCCTGCAGGCAAAGCAGTATGTTATTTCCTGTATCTTTTCCCTTGACATTCCTTACCAGTTTCTCCTTCCTTTTATACACTATAATTCAGCAGTTTCCACCAGTTATTTCACCCTACCGATTTTCTTTCATGTGATTGTTTATACAAGCCAGTTTAAATTTGTGACCAACATGATGAGAAACCGAATATGAGATGTTAAATCTTGTAAATGCAGGGTCTTCTACCTACTAAGCGTGATTCCTACGGAAGACTTATTTTAGGTGATATAATCACATCTATAAATGGAAAGAAGGTCTCTAATGGCACCGACTTGTACAGAATTCTTGACCAATGCAAAGTTGGAGAAAAGGTAATTCTCATACATCTATTACAAAATTTTTCATCTATATTGTTGGCTTAGAATTCATACGGAGTACAGAGCATTTCTCAAGCATACACCAACTCGCAACGCTTTTAGATAAACATCATATTTGGAATTGCACCTTTGCTTGCATAAAACTTTATTAGTTGATCTTCCTTTATATTTCTGCAACTTTATTTAAGTGGTCTTTAAGAATATGAATAGTTGGTATTTGACCTTGATATTGACAGTAGTAATGTTTTCTCTTATGAATCTCAATAAATATTTTGTTTTCCCCAAGTTTGTATACTTTACTTGCACATACTTTTTCATTAACATTTCCATATTTCCATTAGCTTTTCTCCTTCCAGTATTTATGAGATAATTGGAAAGTATTCATTCAGTATGAGAAGGTAGTGAAACTTGGAACTACATTTGTGGAAATTGTATTAAGCTAAGCTTACGGCTGATGTTATGAACAGGTAATTGTGGAAGTGCTGCGTGGGGATCAGAAAGAGAAGATCCCTGTACTTCTGGAACCAAAGCCTGAAGAATCGTAGTTCCTCAAGTGGATAGAGTATGTGTTGATATGCATTTCTTGGCGAACAAGCCCATATTATTAGTGCATCAATTGTTGAATGGTTGTGTATATACAAAAACAACGCTTAAAACTAGGGTGCAAGCAATATAGTTGGGAGTCTTAACACTGCTGCCTAAATATTTCTACTATATTAGATATCCTCAAATTGTATAATGTTAGGTAAGATGGGTGTCCACTTAACGGGATGACAGAACTACATCAATCTGGTGAAATTCCCAATCCTAAATCAGATGAAAAGGACGAACTAGAAAATTATTTGGCTAAACTGTAAGCATGAACTGATTTGCCTTGCAAGTTCCTTAAAACTTAAAGAGCTACATGTGACAACAAAAGGATAGCAAAAGTCCAGCATATTCTATTTACATTCAAGATACAAAAAGACCAAATTGATAAAGAAACATTATCAACTCTGACAATGAAATTTGAAAATTTTAGTCCAACACTAATATATTTACATTCAAGACATGGCAAGAACAAATTGATAAAGAAAGTTTATCTATTTTGACAATCAAAATTGAAAACTCAAGTCTACCATTATTCTATTAGTCTTCAAGTTGCACCAAGAACCATCCAGGGTATCAGTGGAATGGACAGTAGTCCTCCACCCTTAGTCAGAGGTCCTAAACCCTAAAATGCAGATTAGTTGGGATCAGGGCGCTGAACACATTTATACAGAAAGAACAAATTGATAAAGAAATGACTGACAAAGAAATCGAGAATTTAAGTGAACGATTATATTAACATTCAAGATACACAAAGAACAAATTGATAGAGAGACTTTATTCTGACAATGAAAATGAAAACTTTACATTCATTTCTAGAATAAACCGTATACCACAAGCAGGAGGATCTCAATTCCTCATTGCCCAAATAAGACAATTTTATTTTCCTAGTTTGTCTTATCCAAATGTACAAAAAGTTAATGCCCCAACATGACAACAAAGACCTTACTCTTTCATCTTTCTAGTATATCAATCTCTTGATCCTGGAGGAAAATATGAGACATGTTACCAAGAAGTGTTTCCAGGGATCTTGATTTCCTGCTCCTCACTCTCCCTGATTCTCTTAATAACTCAGTTAATCTCCTCTTCTCATCATCCACATCAGGATTTGCTGTCCCCAGTTTCTCCTCCCTCATTCCGACGACGAATTCTAAGATTTCAATTGCATCATCCGTCCTGCAAACAATTACATTGTTATGATTGGAAGAAAAAAAACAGAAACCAAACATAGCATGATAGTAATATGACAATCGAAGACATCAATTACCTGCCCATAGCATCATAAGTTCCAGCAAGATTGCTATAGATTCCTAATGTATCTGCATGATATGGTCCACATTCAGTCTCTAAAATTATCCTTGCTTCTTCAAATAGGTCCCCAGCCTCATTAATTGCATAAAGTTGTACACATGCAAGTCCCATTTGGTTTAAAGTAATACCAAAAATTGCAGACTTCTTCTCTCCAATTTCTCTGAATTTCGATACTGCAGTTTTCAGGGAATCGTACGAGTCCATATACTCCCCCAGAATATAGTACAAGACCCCAATCTGGGCTTCAATTCCTGCAATAGTGCTCTGTTGTCCTGGTGCATTTCCATACACTTTTATGGCCTTCTGAAGCAACTTGAGCGCCTGATCAGGTTCGTTCATCGACTCATAGATCACAGATACATCGACAAGACCACTTGCAATCTCTTCTGGATGGCTTCCAGGGACGGCCTTAGTATAAATCCTAAGTGCATTTTCACAGTATGATTTGGACTCCCTGAATTTTCCTATCTTGTTATACAAATCAGCCAGACGTACATAGACTGATGCAACTGAAGGATGGTTCTCTCCTTTGGTAGACTTGAACATAGTAAGAGCTTTTTGGTAAGCACATATAGCCTCATCATACCGTGCCATAGATAAATATGCATCACCAATGTTGCAGTCAATGGACGCTACTTCAGCTTCCTGCCCATTAGCTGCCATGGCCATGCCTGCTAAAACATAATGCTCAAGAGCAGCCTCATAATCACCCTTCGAATCGTAGATAAGCCCCAAGAGTCTTCTGTCAGCAGCTTCTTCAGGAGAGGCTGATGAATTATTCTCCTTATGAATGTCAAGTGCCATCTGACAAAGCTTCTCAGCCTCATCAAATTGCATAGCTTGAACATGTGCTTCAGCCACATACCTACAAGTCTCGCCAAATCTCGTGTCTTTCTCTCCAAGAACTTGCCTTTGAATTTCCAGGCCAGCAGTGTAGCACAGTATCGAATTCTCCAACTGTCCGAGCATTGCATATGTATCACCTAACTGCATGCACCCTGCAAATTTTGCGAGTGCATGATTTTGTCCCACATCCAAGTCAGGAATTTCAATTGATCGCTCCAACAGCGGAATTGCCTCGTTGTACTTCCCTAATCGACAATGTAACGCTGCTACAACGTGCAAACACATAACAAACTCTAAACTGCTCTTACCCTTTGAAGAACTCTCAAACGATTTCATGGCTCGAAGGGCTAGTTCAAGAGCCTTTTGAACATTTTCCCCGGTTGTTGAAATCATATCCCTGGCTTGTTTAAGTAAATAGGGTCCTAAATACCCTGCCTTAGATGAATCCTCATTTGCATTCGGATTCTTCTCATTCGTCATGGACATAGTTGCATTGAGCTTTTTCAAATTCCCAAATCTCTTCGGAGAAGGCTTTTCATTAAAAGACTTGCTCCTTGATCTTGGTGGCTTGTTAGCTATCGGAGAATCAGTTCGCGAAGGAGAATATTTCTTTCCCTTAGCAGACCAAACAGATTTGGGACTTGCTGGATATGTTTTAATTTTTCCCAACTTCTCATCATTGTGTACTTTATCATGCTCAGAAAGCCCCTTTTTACTATCCAATTCACCAAAATCTACCCCTGCAAGGTACCTTAACTCAGAGTCGATTCTCGATTCTTCACCATACGATAGAAAGCTCCTTCTTGAAGGAGAATAGTCTGAGCTCTGCATTTCATACACATTATTGTATAGTTGTTCAATTGAAGTATCAACACCCCCATTTATATCCAGATCAATCGACTCTGTTTCGCGACTATGTGTGCTCAACGGACTCCTCGGAGACCCCTGATCGAAAATTTCTCTGTGAGGTAGAAAATGGCCATTAGGTTCTTTCTGATTTCCATCAACAATTGATCCATCCATGGCAAATTCAGGCATTGAATCTCTCTTTCTTCTACAGACAGAAGGCAAAATTAATTAATATTTTCTTCCTTCAGAGTAACAGAAATCCTACATAATCAATCATAAATAAAGCAATAAAATTAAAAGATTAAATAATATTTCAAAGTGCAATATTTAAATAGGGAATTAAATTTATAACTCTGCATTTACTTGTTAATTACTCCTTTCCCCTGTTTCAAACGTAAGAATGTTCAAAAGCATTTCCAGATCATATCCACATTCCTTCAATATGCTCTTCATAAATTAATTATATTTGATAAACAAACATAAAATTTCCATGTCTACAACATGTTTTGGACAATGAAGCATGAAGAATAAAGAATTAATAATAATTGCGTACCTCGAATTCCCTTAATCTTTATGAGGAAAATGCAGAGAAAAACTTGAGAAACAAAGAATAAGAATGTTACTGTTATATATGGAATTAACGTGTTTATGAGTATATAATATAAAATTTATTGGTCGATGATGATGGTGGTTACAGAACAAGTAGGTACAGAAGAATTTAAGAAATTTTGATAATGAGAATTACGATAGAATGTTGAGATTGAAAAAAAGTGGGGTTACAGAGAGGTTGGAACGTAGAAGCAAGAAGATGACTTATCATCTGCCAAAACTTTTCCCCTTCAACCGCCCAATTCCCCTTTCTTATTTACACCCTTCTCTTCTCTCTCTCTTATGTATCCTTTTACTTATTTTTGGGGATTTTTTAAAAATATTTTCCAACTTATGCTTCGCTGTGACTTTGTCATACATGGCGCCATTAACGGTTTTTCAACGCCATCGATTTCATGAACACACGATTATACGCGCAATAGATACTGCGCAAAAGATATTTATACGATCAGTTAAGTTTTGATGTTAGTGATTTCATATTTAAAGAAATTTTATGTTATATATACGTATATTAAGATATATATTTTTAAGTTCACATATTATATACGCAAATTAAATATTTTACTTGTAATAACAAATTATTATTTTATTTATCAATTTTATGTGGATATTTTTCATTTTCTAAAAACTATTGTATATTTGTAAATTATGTTAAATAATAATTCAGTATATGTATGAGGTATATTAAAAAGTTAATTTGCTTGACTAGTAAAGATTTATCGTATAAATTGGTACGAGCATTTTTTTATCCTGCGTATAAAAGGAGAATTATTGCCCACAAGTTAATCAAATGTGTTTACACAGCCTGTCACGTGTCACCTTCAATGGTAACGTATTACGTGGCATCAGATAAGTGGTCCCGTTAACTCTACGATGGAAATAGGGACCAGTATCAATTTTTTCTGATATGGCGGCCTCTTAATTCTAACGCCCATTTGTTCTGTTTATTTTTCATTTTTGAAGAATTTATTTCAAACAAAACAAACTTTTCAATGACAAACGTGTTTTGTTTTGGGAGAAAAAAAAAAAAACTGATTTAAAGGAATTTATTAAAAATTCACAAAGCCAATAATATTAGTTAATAATTTTTAGAAACAGTTTTTTGTTATTTCCGTCTCTTCTCTCTTCTCTTTTCTATTTTTTTTTAAATTGTTGGGCAGATTTTAGTATGGATTGATTTTTACCAATGAGTGGACAATGATATAACCAACGTTACAATATTGTGTAAAGACAATTCGATTGGATATTGACTTTTAGATTTTTTTTATCTTTATCTTTTTTATTTTTTGTAAAAGGAGAGAAATTAATATTTTTTCTTTTAGAAAATCTAAAATTTAATGAATAAATATTTATTTATTTTTTTAACTTACACAGATAAGACAAATATAATTTTTTTTGTGCATTATTTTATTTTAATTATGGATCACATGCCATCCATATCTTGTAGTTTCAACTTACACATGTATGCATCAAAATGTACCTAGGAAGTCAATCTGTACCTTGATTTATTCTGTTATAAACAAACTTTTAAATAATTAACTTGATTTTATAATATCTCTTTTTTTTTCCTCTAAAAAGAGCTGGCAATTCCCATTTTTTAATTATTTTTTTTACTTCCAAGCAACTAATACACAAAAATTAAGATAAATTATTAAATTAGTATGAACATCGAAAGTAGATAAATTTAATTCTATGTAGTCAACCAATCAGAAGAATTAGTGTAACCATATGGCTAGACAGTCATGTACCGACCAAAAGGGTCTTCAATAATAACTATAAAATGTTGACAACGTCAAAAAATTGTAAGTTCAATGAATCAGAAATATTTATTATTGTTTTTCTATTTAAATTCATGCTATTTTCTTAGGGTTAAATAAACAAAAATCTTAAATATATGGTCACGGAATATAAATATTTTGACCAAACTAAGCCGTTATATAAAGTAACTCATCAAAATAATGCATTTTTTTTAAATTTTACAAAGCTAGTATAAACGTCTTTCACAGCAACATTTTACGGTATATTTTATTTTTTAAAAGCTGACGGTATTAGATTGATATACGTTACTCACAGTAACGTTTTAGGAATAAAACCTTAATTACAATAGTAATGTTTTAGGAGTAAAGTAACTTAGGAGTAAGACGTTACTTACAGTAACGTAATCAACCTAATAGTGTTAATTTTTAAAAAATGAAATATACGCTAAAACTTTACTGTGAAATACGTTTATATTAATTTTGTAAATTTTTAACAAATATATATTATTTTAATAAATTACTTTATATAATAGCTTAGTTTGATTAAAAATTCCGAAATATATTATACCTTATACAAGGGACCATCTTTTTTCTTTTTAAGTCTTATATACCTGAAATTGAGGAAATGATTGAAAACTATAGCAATTTTCTTTGTAGTTTTCAGAGTTAATTAACATCATAGATTATACAGAAATGACAAAAGTAGTTCAGTGGAATATCATTAGTCACACGGACACATTTTGAAAAATAATATATTTGGTCCTTACAAACTATCGTCGTCATTGGACAAATTTAATCATTAATCATTAAACTAAAAATTATTGGTTATAATATTATTTATCAAATATTCTTTTTATGTCTCTATTTATTTTATTTTATTTTTTGTATAATCAGACCATATTTTGAAGGTATAACCTCCTGCTGGGTGGGTGGTGGGTGAAGCTTATGGACCTACACTTACTATTCCAAATACAAAGCACACAAATAAATTAACATATACCCTTGAATATTAATTTAAGTTGAATAATTGTACGTGACAAAACACATCTTGAAAAAAATACATAAAAGATAGTACTATAGTCTATATGAATGTAACCATAAACTTTGGTCGAATATCTCATTTTAAGACCGTTGTTTATAAATTATCAATCTTTTTATTTACTCATAAAGTTTTCTAAAATACGATCTAGGTAGCAAATTGAAAAAATTATGACAAAGTACATCACAGTCTCACATTGTATAGGCATAAATATATATGCAAATCAATAGTCAAAAAATTTGTCATTTATATATAAAATTAAGAAATATATATAAATAAAAATTTGACAAATATTTAATTTTAAATCATAAGATTTAATTTTTTCTTCTTTACTATTTTC